>JAWQUT010000301.1:449140-460179 GCA_033807755.1 Ellobium chinense | reverse complement strand
TCTTAGGGAAAGATTACGTTTACTTCTTGTAGTTATGAAATCTCATTTTGCATGAAAATATTGTTTATCCGATTTTTAGGGAAAGGTCAGTAATGTGGCGGTAGCGACCTTGGATTTTTTTTGTCTGGATCCAACTGTGCAAGGTACTCTTTGCACAGTTGATACTATTCTGATTTTCATCTGAAATCCAGACGGCCATACCATAGAATCATACATTTCCGAACCCCAGGGAACCAGTCTGTAATTTCGAGTGTGTAGAGTGATCGAGTTTTCAAGTGAAATATGATCTGGAAAAAAAAATAGCATTCTCTACCCGAGCTTTGCGAGGCATAGGCAAGATTTCAATCACAATATGACTTTGAAGTTGAGAGGCCCTGCTGTATTAAAAAACAGAGTAGTTAACGAGGCAGAATAGGGTTGCTAAGGAATGTAAACAAGTTTCAAAAGTTTAACACCTTGGCCTTATGGCATATGCATAATCCCAACGTTAGTTAACGCATTGATGTAACCACTGGGAACCTTCAAAACATCAGTAACTAGTAGTTACTGTGCGTACGGCCCCTGTATGGCCCCGATCTAATGTGAGCGCATCATTATCCTACGAAATGAAACAGTGGACAATGTTATTTACTTCGTTGTATCGGGTGCTGCATTTGCAAACATGTCTTGTAGTAGTGAATAGTCAAGATTATACTGTATTGTCCTTTTGATGTTTCAGTGACAGTGGATTGTGAAACAGCTTAAAACTAGGAAACGAGTACGATTACTGAATACACAACAGTTGTTTATCTACTATTTGCTCCACGTGGTGACATTGGAGAAACTGGTACAGTGCTATTAAATAGTTATAAATCTACTCGTTCCACTACAATAACTTCAACAATAGTGGGGCTCAAAATAGGCTACTTAATAGTGTCTTAAGTGATAATGTTTTTTCTTATTGTAGTCTTGTGAAAGACTACTGGGACTCAAAATAGTCTACATAAGATTGTTTTAACTGATAAATGATTTTTCTTATTGTAGTCTTGTGAAAGACACGCACACATTGTAACCAAATACGGGTGGAAAGTTTGGATTGGCACCAAGACTGGAATAGTTCACGACATCTGTATAACATAATACACTCACGGACGAATTTTATTGGATAATAACTTGAGGAATGTTGGAGCACTCTCTGGATTACCTGGGAATACACGACGGAAAGTAGCAGAAAGGTAAGTCTATTTGCTGTCATACGCAGTAAGGCGATACGCCTGCTGGCGCAACACGTCAAAGTGCAAAATGCAAATTTGCACGCGTAAATTTGCAGAGGTAGAGTCTAGACCGTGCAGGATCTGAAATCTGAAACACAGAGTAAATTTGCAGAGATGGAATTGTGGATCTTGAGATTAGTCGACCTGATAGCTGCCATATTGAATTTGTAAACATGGATTATGTTTCTTTCATCTCGTGCTGTCTGCAGGGAATTGTGGGTCTCCGGTTACTAATATTGGAGTAAATGTTCCTTTTAAATGGCAAAATAATACTGTAAGAGCTTGCATCGTATTCTACGTCTTACGATGATTAAGATTTCAGTTTTCCTTATGAGGAAATACCAATTACACTCTAGTATTTTGTACATAGTTTGACATGTATATAGAAAGGGAGAGGCTGTGCTAAGCGCACATGCTTGCCCTTTCCATTGCACTTATATGGGCTACTCTGCTTATGATTCCAGTGCCTTAGACAGAGTTAACGAACACCGTTGCACTTTACGTGGCTTATTCATGAGAGATGGACGAATACGACATTGTTAACAAACAAATGTAGAGTTAGAAATATGTAGAGTCAGGTCGAGGAAAGATTCATCTTTTTGTTCCTCTTAGTTATGGATGGTGATAGCAAAGTGTGGGTAGTACCTGTAGAATGAAAGAGGCCCCAGGCGTATGCAGATTTAAGTTGATGTCCGTTTTCCCTCATCCCTACCAATAAGAACAATAACAACAATATACAATACAGATAAGTTTATTATTGTATTATTGTTGTAGTTATTGATAGCAAAGTATGGGTGGCAACTGTGGAATGAAAGAGGCCCTAGGCGTGTGCGGATTTAAGTTGATGCCCACTTTCCCTCATCCCTACCAATAAGAACAATAACAACAATAAACAATACAACAATTTTAATGGTAACTGGAATGAAAGAGGCTCTAGTTGTAAGAAGACCTAAGTTGATGCCCACTTTCCCACATCCCTACCCTCACCCATCTTGCCCCTCCCCACCCCATCCCTTCACCACGTAGATAACGAAGTTGATTCCGCAAACGCCCAATCTGCTTAAACTCGCTTTTCGTATAATAGCAATTTAACAAAAAATAGTTCATAATAAAAAAAAAGTGTATCAAAGGGGTTCGAGCCTCTAACTTAATCCCCCCTCCTTGGCTGCAACAGTTTCTGTGCTCGTGGAGTCGCGATCAAGTGCAATCGACATTATTCTGCATTACAACGATGCCGTGTTAGGAACAGAGGTTTCAACCGGACGCTGCAAGCTTCTGTCGAAGTGTGTATAGCGAAAGTCGCAACGACCTCCGCGCTGACCTATGTCCGTTTTATTGTGGAAATGTCCCCTCCTTTTCCAAATCCACACAAAACCAAGCAGTTAATTTGCGTCGATGATACCTTCTGATGCCGTGCTTGGAACAGAGGTTTCAACCAGAAGGTTTTGAGTGAACAATAAAAAAAATGAAAGGGGGAACACGAAGAGGAAAACACAGCCACCTACAATATTCTTACAGTTTGCTGCTGCTGAGCAAAGTGTCGGTAGAGCCTGAGCATACAGTTGATGTCTGAGATATGAGTGTTTTGGATGTTGATTTTCACTCTTTAGATCTTCTATCGATGATGCGATGCGAGGCATTGAAAGGTGGTAATGTGCTGCTCAAGTGGTAGGCGATATTTATATAGACTCCTCTGTATACACACCAACACCACTCTTGCACAGCATAAGAAGGGAGAAATAGGCTCTATACAAGATGAGAAGAGACTGGATGAAGAGACGTACAGGGAAGGAAAAAAAAGAAAGAAAGACTGGAAGGGTGAACAAAACTGGGAAGAAATTCAATAGGATCAGAACGTGTAGATGTGTGATAGGTAAACGGCAAACGAGCACAGAGAAAGCGAGGGTAAAGTATTCAAAGCACATGCGCGGGAACTCATATCAAAACAAACCTATCTCAAGCATGTTATATTTTCCATATTGTTATGGACGTTATCTGCGTTATGAGTGTCATGATCTGTTTAACATTGCTCTTCTTATGAATTTTCATTATTTCATATCTCCTTTCTTTCTTCATCTCCCTCTGTCACTCTTTCTCTCTCCTTGCATTGGCACATCAGAAACGAATACTGTCTGTATACTCTCTGGTTTCATTCAATGTTGGCTGAGGTACATTCAGGTATATCTTCAATTTTTTGCATTTTTTTTTCAGTTTTTAGAAGTTTTGTTTTCACTGTAACAATGTTATATAATATTAACATATAGCTACCACTGGACAGTATGTAAACAAACAGATGGATAGATAATTAGCAAATGGGCAATAACATAATGCGCAGGCAGTTAGACAGATTGATAGACATATTAACTTTCGGAAGGGGGATATATATAAACCTACTTAGGTCAACGACGTAATTTCAGAGAAGTTAATACATCAGATACATTCAGATACATTCGCACTGTTGTTCAATATGGTCTGGATAATCTTTCTCCTCACTTTACCTCCCTTTCGGTTTACAAACACCATCATGTCGTGACATTCAAGTGCATACTGCATTTTAGTGTGTCAACAATGGGCGGTTCCATTTTGTATAAATATTATACCCCTCGTATTTGCCACTTCAGTTTTTCCCCTCTGTTTACGGTTCGACTCTCTCCGGAATCCCGAACACAGACATAATCTCTGTCCCTCGTTCAGACGCACAAGAAATAATTAAATGTTCTCACTTCTTATTCGCTGTTTCCTTTTTAGCTTCAACACCATCTTTTCTTCTTTTTCCTTCATGGCCACATATTCTTCTCACCTCACCCCCTTCTTTCGCCTCCAACTCCCTCCCACTTTGCCTCCTCCTTCTCCGTCTATGTCCCCTTTAACCCCCTTAAATTAATCAGCTCCCTTTACAATCCCCCAGAATTCCGTCGCCGTATGCACGCATTACTGTTCCTCTATTGAAACTCCTTTTTCGCTTCGCTGCCGATGTATTACCCTGCACGAAAAGGGATCCCCAATGCGTTATTTGCCTGCTTTGATTGATGAAAGCCTACTTTTCTATATTTGAAAGAAAAAAAATTTCCGGCAAAACACTGTATGTTTTCTTTCCTTAAAAATGAGGTCTTTTTTTTAAGTTTTCTTTTGTTTGATCTTCGAGGTTTTCACAGTCTTCCGTGTTATCAGTGAAATGAAATTTCGCACTAACAGGAAATGCATGCAGTTAAATATGGAACTAATTGTTATAACGAAGCAGGATGTTTGGCGCGCTCTTTGCTGCCATGAACCAAACAAAAAACACAAAAAAAAGGAGAAAAAAAATCATATGATAAAAGTTCAGGGCCAAAATTTATTAATATAACGAGCAAGTCAGCAAGTTTTGATTTTGCTCGTTGGCCATTTTGCAGAGCGACTGGAATTTCTCGCTAGAACCAGCGCCTAGCAGATTGGTATAATAGTGTGGGACTCGTCAAAGGCCATGCACACACGTTTAACTTTTAATTGGCACCTGAGCTTACACGTGTTCCATATCTATTTGGTAAAAATATCACGTGACTCATTATTCATTGTTCTTGGATTGTTCTGATGGCTACATAATAAGTGTGAAGTCTTCAAGTTACGTATAATATTCTGTTGCATGTAAGGCAATGGTAGAGGAGGAAAAAGNCGTATCCCCCTTCCCCTCCACAAAGTGTTCCGTATCCCCCTTCCCCTCCACAAAGTGTTCCGTATCCCCCTTCCCCTCCACAAAGTGTTCCGTATCCCCCTTCCCCTCCACAAAGTGTTCCGTATCCCCCTTCCCCTCCACAAAGTGTTCCGTATCCCCCTTCCCCTCTACAAAGTGTTCCGTATCTTTTTGATAAAAATCCTGCGACTCTTTCAAGGTGTGCTTGGGTTACTAATAGGCTAGGCATGGTTAGAGTTACGAAGAAGGTTAGGAAAGAGAGAGTGTCACGAGATACCATCCAAAGACTCTCTCACAGGATGTTCTTTACGTCTTAACCCTACCTAATACATAGTCACAGTACACGTTTGAAGAGTGCCAAAAAATTTACCAAATGGACATAGGACACTTACAAACGAGGTAATAGATTATTGTTGTTGTTGTTGTTGTTGCTGTTGTTGTTGTTGTTGTTGTTGTTGTTGTTGTTGTTGTTGCTGTTGTTGTTGTTGTTGTTTGCTGGGAAGGAAGGGAGGGAGGGGAAGAAGTGGTAAATTTAAAACAAAGTACATTTCGGTTTATAGGAGGCCGCTGAAGCTTTTTTAATTAGAGAAGAGTGACACCTGGGGGAGAGCAGAGTCTTTGTCCAGGGAATAGAGTCTGTTATCCCAAATCTAAGGCATTGCTTAAAATTGATGAAAATGATGTAGTCTCTTCACAAGATCGCATTTTTTATTATGATAAAGGAACAGATGTTAATTCTGTTCTCTCCGCCCCTTTCCCGAAGAAATGTTCATTTTTACCTATAAATATACACTGCCTTCCCAGTTCTTATTCATAGATTGAGAAACTGTCCCCACCTCAGCCAAACACTGTAGTATTCAGGCTGTAGAATATAGGATAAAAGGCTTGGAGTATGTAGCACAATATGCTCTTTACGGTTGCTATCGTTTGCTAGAGGGCTAGAAATGTGTTCGTACAATGCAGCGTTTCATCAAAGCAAGTGGAATTCTCCGCATGTTTTCAAAATTGAGAAAAGATAGCTTTGCCAAATAAAGGAATCGCTCAAGCTATGCCAAACCCGCGCAACTGCTCTCAGTTTGTTCGAGGCATACGAGGATTTGAGATGCTTTGAGGAAATATGTTCCCCTCTTGAAGAGCTGTGTGACCTTGTCGGGGGATTTCCTGTGACGCAAAAACTGACGTCATGAATTGAGTCTTAAGTGGTGGTACATAGCAATACATTCTTTCATCTCACTTTTTCCTGAGTCCCAGGAAAGGATACAAAGGGCTACATAGCTTCTCTGGAGGTGTGCGATAGAGGTTTTTAAGATGCGACAACGTTTGAATGTGCCGAAAGTAGATGAGATACGTACTGGACGCGTCTGCATCTTGACAATGATGAAGTGAGATTTCAGCCGTCATTAAATGATCATAAATTATAATACCTTGCATTTATATTGGGCTTGTCTTCCATCTCCGGCTTTGTACACTGTACAAATTAAAGAAGGGATGAAAAGTCTTCAAAGGCCCTTTCCCTAAGAAATTTTACGGCGAGAAGATGCATCCGTTTCTCACAATGACCGCAATTTGTACACGCACGATAGCATAAAATCCAATACAAAGCATACAAAGCAATACTTTTATGCGAACTGCATGGAGCAGAGTGCATGTGCGGATTAGAAATATTTCCATGGCTTTCATTTCTACATCGAAATGATCTTGTGACGGGACCGCCGACATATTGATAATCACATTTTAATGTCGTTTCTTTTCTAGCTCGGAAATGAGAGTAAGGTGGGCAAAAGGTTGTATGAAAGCTGTTGAGAAAACTTGTTAAATACTAATAGGGCAGTGCTAAATTCCTTTCTTCTGTGGTATTTTTTTCGGAAAGAATGACGTAGGCGTGTCTTGAAAGGGATTGTCAAAGGCTTTCCAACACTAGTATATCGGCTCGAAATCACAACCTGCCATTAAGTCAAAGAAAACAGCGACACCCACAGCAATAAAGAATAACTGCTTTACTAGTCTACTATGAACACAACTTCCCATCGACTGTTAACTCTGAGTCACAGTTCAGTAGCAACCCAAGCCATTGTGTCCGAAAGCTAAGAATACAAGTTTCCCCGTTGTCCATCGGGTCCTATTGTCTAGCGTGTACAATGGTTCTTGAAGCGTAGGCTCAGTAATAAAGTGTCATGGACCTTTCCCAACAGTCACACGAGAAAAGAGCCCTTTCTTCCCACCCCTCCCACGCGCAAATTACCTCCGGCGGGTGCCTGTCAATTATCTAACCTGAGGAAAAGAATGCAAATTATGGTACCCGTTATCTCCGTTGTGCCAGCCAATAAATGAACTTGTGAAAAGAAGTTGTCGCGCTTGGAAAGGAAGAAATGGCTGCGCAGTATTTCCCTAAATTGTATAGTGCTATAACTTTACACAGAGGCTTCGTATCTTGTCAACAAACGAAATAGTTCGTCTGGGCGTGTATGAAAATGAAAATGAAAAAATGAAAATACGGCTTTTATTTAACCCGTAGGGAAATTGATTTACAATGTTATACAATGTTATATATATATCATTCATAATACAAACATGTAGAACAATACACATCATACATGCAAATACATAAATATTACAAATGAAATACAAAACACAGTCATTGCTGGTCGCCAGCAGTGCAGCGCCCTGATCCCCCCAGCTCTAAAGCCAGGTATACCTGAGTCGAATGGGGAAATGGAAATGAAGTGTCTTTCCCAATGACACTACAGCATAAACCGTTCGGTCCGCGAGTAATACACACAAACGTTGGACATGATAGTCTTCATTTTCTGAGTACGACACACAAACCACAAGGTCAGGCTGTCTCCGCGAATGTATAAGAGGAACACACTTTGATTTTGTTTGCAGCCAGCCAAATAATATACAACTGCTTGGACACAGACAGAACACGAATACGATCGTAAAGGGAGAGGACTAATCCTATGAAAGTGTGGAATTCTTTTTTCTTGGTTTTTTGGCTATGTCTAATGCCAATCCCGTCGTCTGAATGTAAAGATGTTGTTAACAGAATGCTAATAGAATGTTCAGGTTTCTCTCTTGTCTCATTTCTCATTTCACTTTTTACCAAAGTATAATTTTATTTTTTTTGGTCGGCCCAGCTTTAACTTCTGTTATTACAGAAACCAAAAGAGGCAGATTATCCATCTTTTGGGATTCCTTACTGTGAAATTTTGAAGTCTGGATACAGCGATTCTTTGTAATATACCTCCTCCTCTGCCCCGTTCAACTTGTCTCTTTTTCCTGCCACTCTCCTTCATTCTTCCTTCGCTGTGCAATCCACCTTCCCCATGCCTCCACCATTCTTTATATTCCTTCATTTATCTCTCTCTGTCTCTCTCTCTCTCTCTCTCTCTCTCTTTCTATATACCTCTCATAATCGTCCCCTGTCTAGTTGTTCCCCATCTTCGTTCCCCATTGTTTATCCTTTTCCTTCCTCCATCTCATACTCACGTTTCGCTTTCTCATAGTCCACTTCCTTAACGACATAGATATTTCTCCCTCTGTTCTTCACTTCTCTCTTTCCATGATCATTTTCGTAACCCTTCTTACACTTTTATGTTTCTAAGTCCCGTTGCTAACCATTCTTCTATCTCCATACCGCACTGTTCAGGCCAAAGCAGCACGCCCGATGTTACACTGGCTTAACACACGCAGCTCTTTGTTACAGACCATATCATCGAAATGTCGTCTACCCCTTCCCTTATATTAGTAGGTCTATCTCATTCGGTTCTCTTATTGACCTCCTCCCATCCCATCCATTCCTGCCCTTGTTTATGTCTCTAACTCCCTACTTTTCTTTCAACCACAACCCCTACTTGACCCCTACGGTCCCACCTACTCACCCCACCTCTTCTAGTCAATGTCTTGGCGACAGGAACATTGCCTCATATCCGGCTTCTGTCACGGCGTCACGGCAGACAGACAGAAATTGCAAGTTCTCACTTAGTTCTTGCTGTGCCATTGAAGGTTCAGATAATTTGGTCTGGCCTTCTTCCTTATCTTCTTCTTTCTCTTCTTCTTATTCCTCTTTCTATTTTATTCTTTTTCCTATTTTCTTCAACTTCTTACAGCCAAAGTACCGATGTGAAGAATGTACCTTGATATTATTGCTTGCTGTTAGTAATTTGTCAGCATAGTTGAATACAGTTTCTTCCAAAATAGAAGTTGCCTTTGTGCAGTGCAATGTGTCTTTCCAAGTTTATTAAGTTTTACAAGTTTACAAGTTGAATAAGCGTACTAGTCATTGTCAGTGTTTAACGTCAGATAGCGCGATGATACGATTCGCTCCTTAAATTTCAACATCCATCCCCCTTTAAGTACATGGAACAACTGCCGGTCACTCTTTCATTCCTGCACTAAAAATGTTCCATCACTAAAGAAAACCTAAACTCTCGCTAGAAATGTACAACTCCTCCCCTAATTTTTTTTTTTTTGGGGGGGGNNNNGGGGGGGGGGGGGAGTGGGGTATCTCCCCAAACCAATATGACCTCGATTAAACACTGATGCTTAGACCGCACCGGACAGTGTAAGGGCGGGTCAAAATGACATTTAATAGATGATGGGCCAGACATGATATATTACACATCCCGTTATCACTGACAATAAACTTATGGTAATCTACAAATATTATATCATATTATTATGTATCCTGTACCTTTCTTGTCATGCTTTTATTTCCTATCTCATACTTAATAGCTCCTATTTAAGTTTCCCTTATTCACGTATCATTCAGTCTCCAGTTTTTTTTTTTCCCTTGATCACTGCTCATATTATTATACTTTACCCCCTTTAGCCTCCACCTCTGGCTGTAAGCGGTGCTTCTTCATAGACCATATTCTTCTACGAGCTCTCCACACCCCCTCCCACTTCCCCGCCAACATGAGACAATATCCGCCTCCTGTCAGGGTCGTGAGACGGCGAAAATGACAGACTCTCCCACATTTCTCACAGAGAGAGATTGAAGGTTCAGATTTTGGCTTGAGAAATCGGAGGAAATTGAACGTCTAGGGAGGCCAGATTTTTTTAAAAAACTTTTTTTCCATGATGTGGTATTGACATATACATTCAAGATGTCGTTGCGGCTCTCTGCCTGTTTGGCCGTCAAACTTGAGTGATAAAAGTTTATCTGCAGGATATTTTGGCGTGCACTTGTGTGCGCCTATTGGAAAACATCCACGTGCAATAATTTGAATAGCATTAAAAGTGATATAATTATTTATTTTTTTCTCTATTCAGTCTCCTTTCCATTTTCTCTGTCATTTTATTGATGACCATTCTCTTTCTCTCCCCTTCGTCTCTCTCTTCCTCTGTGTGTTTGTGTATGTCTGTAGGTGTGTGTTTGTGTGTGTGTTCCGACCAACCGTCAGATTTTAATGTTTTGTGTACTATCTTGTCCTCAGTGTACCGACCTGACCCGTTTTTCTCCTTTTCCTTTCCCTCGCTATCTCTCGTACACGATGTCATCAAAAGGAAATGAGAAACAAATTGATGTCTGTCGTTCTTAAGAGTTTGATTAGTATATCAGTCAATCAATCGCTTAATCAATCAACCAGGTGATAAACCAATAAGTTAGTCACAGAACAGTTCTTCCTTTTTCAGCTTGTCCCTCTCATACTTTTATACGTCATGCTGGGTTGCCCCCTCCCCCCTCCCGAAAAAAACAAAAAGGTTTGCTTAATCCAAAATCCATAGCTCAAAGAATTAGGAAGAAACTGGGTTCAAATCTTAAGAACTCTAATAGACACATCTACTCCATAATTTTTTGCAAATTTCATACTAGATGTCATGCTTTTGTTCCACCAAAATATCAATGTATCAGGTGCATATCAGGCGGACTGTAAGTAGACATAATTAGTTTTCCAGCCGTGATATAAAAATAACACCTAAACATCTGATATTTGCAGCAATAGCAGAAAATGTCTATCTGTTAATATGTGCTAAATTGCAACTGTATGAGATTTGTCTCGTTGATATTATTAAACATTGAAAATGAGTAAACTTTCTTTTTGCTCAAATCGACATATCTTCCCCTCTCCTCCTTCTCTTCCCCTTTTCCTCCTTCCCCCCACCCCCCAACC
>JAWQUT010000301.1:376316-390688 GCA_033807755.1 Ellobium chinense | reverse complement strand
GCCACAAAAAGCCGTTAAAAGTCATCCTACAGCACAGTTCCCCCAACATCACGCCTACCTAAATCAATGCACTATCGACTGTCCGGTTCATCCGACCGGTTAATCACATTGTCTGGGCGCAGTTGATCACAAGCGCAGAGACAAAAAAAAAAACAAACACCGCAATTTTAGATAGTCTGGTGCACTGGCGACAAATTGTCACCAGTGTCTGTGAATACTGGTGTGGAATGACGGGTGTCGCCCCATGCCCAAAAGGGATTCACGGTGCGGTTAAAAAAAGATAGGGAAAATCCAATCTTCGGAATGCGCATGGTCCTAGACATCGGTTTCACTGTTATCGTCACTGGTTGCACAGTAGTGATTGTTTTCGTGATTTTCGTGGCTGTTTTCGTGGCTGTTTTCGTAACGACAGAGATGATGTGATTTGTTGCGTTGTGTTGACGATTTTGCTGTATCTTAATTCTTCCCCTCACGTCTTCTTTGGCCTTATACACTTAACCAACGCGCTTTCACCTACGCAGAAATTGAGTTCATCCATTGTTGGAACAACTGTCAGTGAGGACTTTCAAATAAAGATCTTTTTTTTTTTTTTGGTCTTGCTACAAGGTTTTCGCACCAGGTGTGGATTGTGCTGTCAAAGTCTCGTCTGTTGGGAACATGCCTGATCCGTTTTGTTCTATCTTCAAATGAATTTTGGAAACTTCACAGTTATCTTAGGTTATTGTCAATACAACAGAGAATTTGCGGATGAACGGTGGGGGTCTTTTACAATCATAAGAATTAAACTCTGTATATTGAATGCTAATAAGGGTACACTCAGCACCGATGCACTGATGTAATATATTATGATTCTTAAGGTGGTAAGAATTCCCATCGTGTATGCGCAAACTCACAAAATATCAATACATACGTTTATTTCCAGGTTGCTGTTATACAACATATTGTGGAAATTAATTATGGAAATGAACGATTAAACTAACATGAAACGACGTGATAATAGATGATGACAAAAATTACTTTATTATAGAGGAGTTTAGAGATGTTGCCAAAATTGTTGCAGCACTGGAGTCATGATCTGAAGGGTGTGGATTCAATCCCCGCCATGGTCACGTTGTGTGTTGGTGAAGCATTTCAGTCACATTTCCCTCAGTCTTCAATCCTTCCGTTCGTAAAACGAGTTCCTGGCTATAGGCAGTGAAGGATACTGTCAGAATGTTTGCAGTCTATGCTTGCCCAGGAGCTGAGGGTATTCTTGGGGGTTCTGGTCTGCCAGGTTGAAAATAATGTGAGATAACGTGTATATACGCGATTTGTATGTCGTTGTTATAAGAAGACGAATATTAGTAGAAGTAGTAGTATCATTAATATTACTATTTCTAAAAATACAGGGTACAGCGATTGATAAAGCAGATACTGAAAGATGCCACTGATGTAGGAAATAAATGACCACTTGTCGAGAGAAGATATCTGTTCATTCATTCCATCTCATTCAGACAGTTATGCAGAGATGATAATAAGTCCAACATGAATCAAAATCCTTTTCAACAACCACTTCAGCACCTCAGCAACTCGCTTAGTTGATAACAAGGATGCCAAACTCAAGAATTTACTGCCAAGATCTAGCACGACATCAGAATACTTTGATGTTTTTTGGCCATGGGCGTGCGTATCAGGCAGGTCGATTGTGTAGGTGCAGCCTCCATGCTATGCAGATTTATATCTTCCTAATCTTTAGAAAGTAATCTTTAAATCTTTTTGACTCTCCCTTAAACCATGGACTCCTAGTCATAAAGAGATCAAAGGATGGAGGGGCAAAATAATGAGGATTTTATACATAGATAATTATTTATGAAGGAGCAGATTTTCTTCATGCAGTCTTACCTCTTCTCCCTTTGGACTTTTTTTGAATGGACCCATCCAGGAGTTCATGAATGAACTTGGTCGAGCATAAGGGAATATTGAACTTCTTTGCTAGTTCGTGAACCCCCCACTTGACTAGTGCGTTCAAAATTGTTAAACATTATCGTACTTACGCTTTGTTAACTAGTGTCTTGTGGGAGGAAGGGGCATGGGAAAGCAGTGAGCGAGAGAAAGAGAGGGAGAGTGAATGAATGGAGGGGGAGTGGGAGGGATAGATAGAGTGAGGCACAGAGAGAATGAATGAGTGGAGGGAGAGTGGGAGGTATAAAGTGAGGCAGAAAGAGAGAATGAGTGAGTGAGTGGAGGGAGAGAGAGAGACAGAGAGAGACAGGCAGAGAGACAGATAGACAGACATACAGACAGACAGACAGACAGACAGACAGACAGAAACAGAGACTGAAGGTTACATATTCCATCTGACATTTACAACAATAAACCTCGTTAAGCCATAACACCCATTTTTCGTCTACGCCTCTGATTATATCTTCTTTATTTATCACGATGCATCTGTGTTATCTCTCTGCTGACATTTCGTGCATTTGCTTTACCAGCAGGAGGCGCAAAGGTTCCTGGCTTTGCAGGTACTTCACAGTTTGACAGTTGACTGGTTGTTGGCCCTTGTTCAAGAGCCAAGACTTAAGCTTGGCTAGGACTAACAACCTGTTATCAAAAACTAAAAGTTCATGGCGATTTCTCTTGAGTGAGTGGAAAGAGATGGGGACAGGGGTGGGTGTGGGGGAAGGGGGTATCTGAAGGGAGACAAAGCGCGAGAGCGAGAGAGAAAGAGAGAGAGAGAGAAGAGAAAGAAGATGTGAGAGAAGATGCCAAATGGCAGTGGCCACAAACTGATAGTAAAGGCTCAACTACAAAGTCCATTCCGTACTTTTCGTTTTATCACGATAATTTTCAATTACACTTACAGGTACTTTAGTCGTTACATTAGCATTAAAATCAATTGATAATCGCAATTCCCATTATTAAATTCCAGCTTTTTCACGCTCCCATGGAATTGTCTTTGGGCGGAGTAAGACTTCAATGCTCTGTAGCGTGGTCGAAATATTATTTTACCTGAGAGATAGTGGAGGTCTAGAGGGAGCTCGAGGCAAGAGTGCCCCTCCTTCCACCCCTTTGGCGCCGACTCTTGTGCCGCCCATGACATCTGCGTAAGCTTTTAAGTGCATCACTCTTATCTCTAAGTTGACATTCCTTGCATGCGCTGAAGTAGTAGAGAGATTTAAACTTTCTTGCAGTGTACTGTATGACAGAATTAGACTCAAAACTATTGGTTGAGAGTGTGACAGGTGCAAACAGTACTGTAAGAATGTGATACAGCTTTGTTCTTTCAGACACCCAATGTTCTACTTACTGACATTACTCGTCTAAACTTACTACTTAGGGTGTGAATCCACTCGATCCGGACACGGCCTGACGGGTCGCCGGGAAATTTTTATATACTTTCTTTATGTATCTGTGTTAATCGAAAGAAGCTGAATTCACCGTATTGGGAACGCCGTGACAACACTGACGTCATTGCACAAGGAAACTGAGGTCTGTCTATGGCCAAGCCGTTTCCGCATAATGTGGATGCATACCCTTTGGCCCTGGAATTACCTGTTGTTAGATGTACAGAATGCACAAAATTGCAACTCCCTCTAAATCCCCCGGGGGNNNGGGGGGGGGGGGGCTCCAAAGTCTTAAGCTATTTGGCCAAGGATATATATCCCTTATGGTCGCTTTCTGACCATTTTAGGACATCTCGACAAATTTGAGAGACGTATGTGCAGTGATGGGTATTTAAATACCAGATAAACAAATCCAGCCACAAATTTTGCCCTTTTTTCCTTATTGTAAAATTTCAGCCATCTAGATGCTTTGCGGTCAGTTTTGACTGTCTTCAAAAAGTAAGCTGGTTGACAAGCTAGACACTGCACAACTGCCTTCATTTTCAGAGGTGAGGTTCTTTGTGTATGGAAGGAAACGAACCGGTTGAATTATCAAGGGATGCAGTGATTACTTAGTGTCATATTTAACCACAAACGCGTAGGGCTGAAACATATAATTATATGGGATGGGCATGTTCAAAATGCAAAATTATATTCACCGAATCTTTGATTGAAGATTCAGAGGCGACGAATGAAATGCTCGAGGTTCGAATCAACCGAACTTTGGAAACTGATCATCAAATTCAGACGTGTTCGAAGCGAGGTCTGAAGTCTTTATATCTAGTTGGTTATTTCTGACCTGATTGGAAAAAATCAAGATTCGGATTCATACTCGATGAATTTGAGATTTGACGAATTCGGGCTCAAAAATGTGCGAATCTCGCAGAAATGGGATTCTTTGAAAATCAGGTGAAAAAAAAAAAAAAAACAGGGAGTGCGCGAGAGCACAGGCGAGCGAGTGAGCGAGAGAGAGAGAGAGAGAGAGAGAGAGAGAGAGAGAGAGAGAGAAGAAAGAAAGAAAGGAAGGAAGGAAGGAAGAAGAGATAATAAAGAAAGCAGTGGCAGGTCACGTAAAATATCCTGTTTAAACACCTGAATAATACGGTACACAAAAAATATGCTTGAATGCCGGATTTCGTGTAAATAAATGANTGAGGCAAGAGCGCCCCTCCTTCCACCCCTTTGGCGCCGACCCTTGTGCCGCCCATGACATCTGCGTAAGCTTTTAAGTGCATCACTCTTATCTCTAAGTTGACATTCCTTGCATGCGATGAAGTAGTAGAGAGATTTAAACTTTCTTGCAGTGTACTGTATGACAGAATTAGACTCAAAACTATTGGTTGAGAGTGTGACAGGTGCAAACAGTACTGTAAGAATGTGATACAGCTTTGTTCTTTCAGACACCCAATGTTCTACTTACTGACATTACTCGTCTAAACTTACTACTTAGGGTGTGAATCCACTCGATCCGGACACGGCCTGACGGGTCGCCGGGAAATTTTTATATACTTTCTTTATGTATCAGTGTTAATCGAAAGAAGCTGAATCCACCGTATTGGGAACGCCGTGACAACACTGACGTCATGGCACAAGGAAACAGAGGTCTGTCTATGGCCAAGCCGTTTACGCATAATGTGGATGCATACCCTTTCGCCCTGGAATTGCCTGTTGTTAGATGTACAAAATGCACAAAATTGCAACTCCCTCTAAATCCCCGGGGGGCTCCAAAGTCTTAAGTTTGGCCAAGGATATATCCCTTACGGTCTCTTCGTGCCCATTTTAGGATATCTCCCCAAATTTGAGGGACGTATGTGCAGTGATGGGTATTTGTATATACCTGAGAATCAAATCCAGCCACAGCTTTTGCCCTTTATTCCGCATTTTAAAATTCAGTCGTCTAGGTTCTTTGCGGTCACTTTTGACTGTCTTCAAATAGTAAGCTGGTTGACAAGAGAGACACTGCAAAAGTACCTTCATTTTCAGAGGTGAGGTTCTTTGTGTGTGGAAGGAAATGAATCGGATGAATTATGAAGGGATGCAGTGATTACTTAATGTCATATTTAACCACAAACGCGTAGGGCTGAAACATATAATTATATGGGATGGGCATGTTCAAATGCAAAATTATGTTCACCGAATCTTTGATTGAAGATTCAGAGGCGACGAATGAAATGCTCGAGGTTCGAACCAACCGAACTTTGGAAACTGATCATCAAATTCAGACGTGCTCGCAGCAAGGTCTCAAGTCTGTATATCTAGTCGGTTGTTTCTGACCTGATTGGAAGATCAAGATTCTGATTCATACTCGATGAATTTGAGATTTGACTATTCGGGCTCAAAAATGTGCGAATCTCGCAGAAACGGGATTCTTTGAAAGTCAGGTGAAAAAAAAAAACAAACAGGGAGTGCGGTGAGCGCAGGCGAGCGAGTGAGCGAAAGAGAGAGAGAGAGAGAGAGAGAGAGAGAGAGAGAGAGAGAGAAAGAGAGAGAGAGAGAGAGAAAGAAAGAAAGGAAGGAAGAAGAGACAATAAAGAAAGCAGTGGCAGGTCACGTAAAATTTCCTGTTTAAACACCTCACGAATAATACGGTACACAAAAAATATGCTCGAATGCCGGATATCGTGTAAATAAATGATATTATTATTCCATTTCAATCCAGCCGCTCCCAACTTCTCTTTCTCCATCGCGGGGAGCATGGAAAATGCCCATGAAATTCCCCCCGTACAAACTTAAACAACGATAAAAGCTCTGTTAGCGCTGTCATTATGTACGCCCTTCCCTGGGGAATTACTGCGAAAATTATCAACAGCAACCCGAGCACCGACTAGCAGTGGTCTCCCTTTACTTATCTAAATGATCAATTACCTCCCTTGGTGGTCAGTGAGTTACTACAGTTACCTGCCCGTTGCTGACCACTCTCCCGCGTAGAGAGATTAAGAGTGGTATCTTTCAAATCACTGGGTGTCACGGAAAGGGGGAGTAACTGCAACAAAAGGAAAGGGCGGTGAGTTAAAGGGACGCTATCCTATCCTGTCAGTAGTCGTTTGTGAACTCTATGGCATACCGCAAGCATCACAACTTGGGAACTTTTTTCCCTAAACAACATAACATTAAAAATTTGTTTTTCAGCGTTTTGTCCTTAGCATGTCCTCCACCCGTAATTCATCCTGATCTTTTCTAACCTGTAAAATATGGTTTTGGCACGCTCGTAATGTTTCCCTACAAGGATTATTTCTCTCTTCATAGTCGTTATTGTCTCTCCCATATTTCCTTGCCAATCTTTTCAGGAGTATGGCTACATCCGTGGTAAGGGCCTCCGTCATAGCCAATCTTGCTGTCAAGGATATAATCTTTAATGCTGATGAAGTAACTCTACATAAGTGTCTGTAATATTTTTATTTTTTGAAATAGCCTCTAGCAAATGTGGTTGTGTGTGTGTGTGTTTGTTGTGTTGAAAGAGGGTCGGACAGGGCATGGGTG
Organism: Ellobium chinense; assembly: GCA_033807755.1. Taxonomy (NCBI): domain Eukaryota; kingdom Metazoa; phylum Mollusca; class Gastropoda; order Ellobiida; family Ellobiidae; genus Ellobium; species Ellobium chinense. The sequence goes on along the minus strand of JAWQUT010000301.1, from coordinate 383,846 downwards.
TGGGGGAGGTGGATGATATTGGCAAACAAAAACAGCAGTGATGAATGCCTTGTATTTCTCATACGAATACAGTCAACAGGTATGGTCTCAGCTTCCACTGCGAACCAGATTATGGTCAAAAATGCGTAGACTGCTTACCGTACACAAAATTTGGGTGCGATCGCTATCGTAACGTAACAGACGATGCTGTCTGACGGTTAGGTGAAATACCGATTTATGAACGAACCAAATATTTTCTGCTGACCGATCGGTTCTGGCAGTGGTCATTACGATCAGCTGATAGTCTAGTGACCATCACTCGTGTTTGTGCTTCTTCTTCTGGATTATGGTGTATGGCTGGAACTGTCGATAATCGTACAATGTAAGCATATATTAGTATTAGTACTAGTCTTCTTGCGTCTCACTGTTGTTTTCTTTGATGTCATAACCCATTGGCATTGTGATTATAAAAGAGGCAGCACTAATATGAAAGAAAGCATTGTAATCGAATAGGAATAATTTTGTAGTAATAGACTAATAGAGTAGCAGCTTAGTAGTAATGATAAAGTAGCAGCACAGTAGTAATAGTAGAAAAGTAGCTTAGTAGTAGTGGAATAACAAGCAAAGCAGTAATAGTCGGATAGCGGCATAGTGTCAATAGCAGAATAGTAGCATAGCAGTAATAGTAGTAATAGAAGATAGCTAGCAGCATAGTAATAGTAGAATAGCAACATAGTATTAAGATTAAAATAGGGACACAGCAGGAATAGTAGAATAGCAGCATAGTAGTAATAGTGGAATAGCGGCATAGTGGTAATAGTAGTAATAGTAATACTAGAATAGTAGCATAGTAGTAATGGTGGAATAGCGGCATAGTAGTAATAGCAGTAATAGAATGGCAGCAGCAGCATCGCAATGAAGAGAAATATGAGCTATTGATGGTGTAAATATAGTATTAGTATAGCAGTCGTAGATGTTGTTGTAGCAGTCGTAGTACGTAATAGTGGTAGGGATGATAGTGGTCATGCTTGTAGAAGAGAACGCAGCAACACTAATCTGAACACTAAGTACCAGTAAGAGTAGGACAAGTGCAGTGATGGTGATACACACAAGCAGCATCATTAGTTCAGGTGAAAGCAGTAAACTGCTTGGTGGCGATCTTGATATTAATGACGGTGGGATAAGAATCAGTAGAAGCAATAGTAGTAGTTCTGGTAGTAATGGTAGCAGTAGTGGTGACAGTAATTGTTGTTGTTGTTGTTGGTGGTGGTGGTAGTGGTGGTGGTGGTGATGGTGATGGTGGTGATGGTGATGCATGGTGTCGTCTTCGTCGCCATTATGGTTGTAGTTGTCACTGTCTCCGTGAGAGTAACTTCCAGTACCACCTATTATAGCTGTAGTTGCTGCTGACAGCACAACAACAACAGCAACAACCCAAATATTATCAGCAGTTAAACTTACTGCAAAGTTCTTACCTTTCTCGTCGTCTCACAAAGATATTGAGTCATTGATATTGACAGATCAGAACTTCAAAGCCGCACTGCTTCCCTGGCAACAAAAGTGAAAATGGCTGAAATTACTATAAATGCTGGTAAAGTTCACTGTTCATTCATGCTTTTAACAATGTGTTAAAAGAAGAAGTCACATAATAATATAGTAAAAAGAAATATAATGCGTAAAACATCATGTATTTGTTTTTCAGCACCATTGTTAGATCTTGAATGACGCAAGGGGAAGGATGGAAAACATATTACTGATACAACGAGGTCGCGTGAAAGGGTCTACAACCTTATAATTATCGAACAGAGAACTATCCATATGAGATAGGCCTATACTTTCTCACAATTATTCTAGAGACAGTTACAGTTAGCTGACTCAGTGAAGTTTAAGAGTAATTACGTTTGTATTGAATATACCTTGTACTTACGAGTTAACGCCGAGTATCGACGGAAGTTAACCACGAATAATAGGTGACAAGAAAATATAATTGTTCGACTTGGTGGTGCAAAAGAGGCGTAAGTGCCGTGGGAAATTGAGAATCTCTGTATGTTTAAAGATAAAAAAAAAACCTGTTAAGTCATTCAAACGTGTTACCGTACTCACCTAGTCTGTATACAAGACTTGCTGGCTATTATAGACGGCAGTGGTGGGCAGATACCTGAATTATTTTTAAGTATCGCGATACTCAGCATTCAAGCTCTAAGTATCGAAAGTATCGCTCCTATTTCGTTTGTGATACATAATGCAGAGTAGGGCTTTCGATAATTCCGATATTTTCGATACTTCCATAATATTAACTTATTATACTACTGGGATCTGGACTGAGAATACTGGTAGTTTGTTTGGAACTGAGTAAAGTAACAGGATCGGAATGAATTTCTGTATTTTCGATACTTTATGATGTCGTTAGGCTTTGCACTGAGGTGTTTTGGGAGTTAGTTTGGTACTGAGGAGTGGAGGAGAATCGAAGTATCGATACATCCGAAACTTCCGATACTTTCGACACTTCTGTAACCGAACCACCACTCCTAAGCATCGAAGGTATCAATACACATAATCGATACTATCCACCACTAATAGACAGGCTGTGCCACCCATGAGTAGATCGCTCTTATGTCATGTCTTGATGGTCAATTATGTCAAGGTTCCATGGTCACATACGCGAAAGTGACCATATAAAGACAGATTGGACGCTATGATAATAGAGTTTATTGAATGCCATTCGAAAGTTAACCCGATAATAAGATGGGTCCACAATGATGGTAGTGGTGGTGATGGAATTAATAGTGATGGTAATGATTACGATAATAATGGTAATGATAATGCGATGGTTGTGGATGAGGGATGGGATTTTGACGTGTGCATTTTGTTCGTAAACTGTAATCATAGAAATACTGGTTACTTTCTAATGGTTTCCAGTTTTTAATTTGAACAATAATTATAACGGTGAGGTTGTAGTACACATTTCTTATACAGATAATGCACATACACGCGATTTCACATTAAATCCCTCCACCTGCAGACTTAAACACTCAGTGGCATTCTCGGTTTACTAAGTAGCACACAGTGTCGCTGCCATTCATATTTTTACCGATATTGATCACCGATTTTGAACAAGAACTTTCAGGGCATAGAACCCGGTAGCTATTTTAGAGGGAGAGGAACTAAGGAGGATAAAAAGTAATAAACTTGCTATTTATTTATCTCAAGATCTGAACCATTATGACGGCTAAAGGTATACAGTACTTTATTTCGAGGATAATGAACAAATCAACCATGCCCATGTGATTAAGTTCCAAAACGTTACAGGATAGAACTAAGTTATGTCTTTTTTTTTTTTAAGACCAATCAGAATACGAGTGCCATTGAGAATCGCCAAATTGTTTTTAAGAATATCTAGTGTATTTGCTGGAATAATACATTGTTTGTGACTTTACACCCTTCTGTCAAGAAATATCTTCAGTAATTACAGACAAGACAAACACATCATACCTCTCCCAAAGCGGCAAAAAATACTTAAGTGTTAGGAGTTTCTCTGTGGCGCTGTTGACAAGTTTTGATGTTGAAGATTTGGATGATAATTGCTGTCATAATGTCAATGTCACACCATTATGATGGGCATACGGTTCGGAGAGACGCATGTCAGTATTAATCCGGGTCAAAGAGAAATTCAATGTCAGCAAAACAGGGGTAAACTATCTCATTTTTCTTCTCTTAGACAAAATAAAGACGGGGGTGAAGTGGATGATAGGTGAATGAACTTTGAGTTGGTCACTGCATTGTAATTACATTTTGCTGGCGTCACTGTTACCTGCTCAACTCCTCAGATTGAAAAAAAACCAAAATCCCAGTGATAATCTATTTTAAATTATCTGCGTATATTGTATAGATTTTTAGATTGCAAATATGAGGGGGTTGAAGGCTGGAGAGAGATCAAAAGGACTGGTTAATGTGGCACTGTGATTTCATGCTCTATTCTTCAGAGAAAAAAGTCACATGATTATGCACTTTGTGTCATCAAAGTTGCTCAAAATCTATCAAGTACGTTGCTACATGTGTGTAGGTGTGGGAGGAGGAGAAGGAGGGGAGGAGGGAAGAAGTAGGTTGTGGGAAGATTGGTGGGGGCAGAGGGGTGTGGATCAAAGGGATAGATGTTATTGTGTCAGTATCACATGCGTCAAATGTCACCTTTCCTGCACAACTCCTCTGAGAGAGGAAGAGAAAAAAAAATTCGCCACCTGATCGCCTGTTTCATGCCATCTACATGGCGCTACATCTTCCGGAACTTAAGTCGGTATGAATGTTGATTGCTGTGAGAGAGGAAAATTTGTTTGTTTGTATGTTTGTTTGTTGGAGTCGGGGTTTTACGGCACGTCAGCACGATTACGGCTACGTTGTGCCCTTCTGGGTGAAATTTTCTTACTAAGTTTGGCACGACAGCAGGCGCTAGACTGCTCCTCTCCGATTTTAAAACTGTCAAGGGATTTTTAACGTAGGCAACTGGACCGTAACGATAAAATGCGTGCTTAAAGCAGGCTTTGAGGATATAACATTACTATCAGTAAACAAATGAACTGACAACAAATAAAGACTAGATCCGGGCCTTCAAAACTATTTTAGTCTACTTTTGAGTGATAATGAAGGAGAGGGTAGATTACTCAGAAATCCACCATTCTATCGTTATATTATTATTATCATTATCATCATCCGAATTTCGATCTTGACATTATGGAGTGTATTTCACTGTTAAATTCAAGTTTAGATATTTTGAATGAAGGGCAGTTTGATTTCAGGAGTTTTCAGAACGAACGTGTCGAGTTTTAAGGAACGACTTTATGGCCGTAATAATTTGTTTAGAATATCATGGATTGGACTGCAATTTAGTGCAATGAGCTACCCATTCCTAGAAAAGACACTCTGAACATTTAGAATGTAAGCCGATGCCTTTAGGTATTTATATGCCAAAAAGTTAAGTGTCTAATATAGGCCCATGTTCTTAAATCAGTATCAAAACAGTGTTCTAAGTTTTACCCGCTCAGCGAAACATGCAGTCCGTGCAAAACGCGACATAACCATCAGTAACAATTAATGGCCTAGACTGCTCTTTGCTTCCAAAGCCTTCAGTACATCACATGAGATTAGCCTATAGGCGTAACAATATCTTCATCATTTTGTCAATAATTCGGTTCGCATAACTTGGCCAGTGGCTCAAAATGTGCTTAGTGATCGATGAGTGAATTTATATCAATAAACCATGAGACAGGAAATCGATATTTCGAAAACTGAGACAAGTCACTGAAGTAGAAAAGATAAGACTAAATAAAAACTTATGTAAAACTACTATGTAATTAGACCACCGTAACATTAACAACAATAGAGTAGTGCTTAAAAACGATGATAAGCAAAAATGTATGGAGGAGCAAGACATTTTGTACTAAAGTACGATCTTAGGTACTGTATTATGATCAGTAAAGCAGAAACAGCAGTTCTGCATTCGCTGCTACTTTGTCTCTACTATCACAGTTTTTACTCCACTGATGACAAATATTATGCTATTTAAATGATGAAAAAGAAGAAGACAAAGACGAAGAAGAAGAAGAAGAAGAGAACAACAACAACAACAACAACAACAACAACAACAACAACAAAAACAACGAGAAGAACAACAACGAGAGCAACGGCAACAGCAACAATAACAGCAACAGCAATATCAACAGCAACGACAGCAACGACAGCAACAACGAAAATAATAACAGCAGCGAGAACAACAACAAAAAACAGTAAAAACAACAACTCACACACACACACACACACACACACACACGGAAAAAAATAAGGTCACTTCTAGACAAGTGAACAACAGTCGCCGACATGACAGCATAGGCATAAATCTGTATGGACAAATCAATGATATTTAATGGGAGGGAAATGAGAGCTTTGCATGCAAGGACACGAAGATAAAAGAGTCCTAAGCTAAAGTACCAGGAAGATTATGTATAATACAAGATCCATATGAATAGCTGAGATGACACTCCGCTCAGATATATCATTAAATTCTGTTATATATACATTATCATAATGCAAAAGGATGGCGAAAAGGTGCAAGACAAAGATAGTATCACTGATCAGATCAAAGATTCTCAAACTGCCACAACGTTCCGGCTCCGAAAACACTCAGTTAGCCGCATACCCACAGCACCTCTTGACCTTATCATGTCATTTTTCATGAACCCTCTCATGTCATTTGCACTTCTAGTTTAGGTCCACATATCCGTAAGAAAACGAACAACCGTATCACAGGTTGTATCTTTAATTTACTGTTTCAAATTTTCGCCCGTGGGGCTTCCTTAGGAGACTTACAAGTGACTTCACTCCACATGAAAGAGGTCCACACGATACATGAATTACCACTGCTGATATTAAATTCATATCTCATAACAGTGAGTTGTCTGGGAATTTCAGTATGCGAGTAGTCTGTTGTGAAGACTCTCAGCACTGACTTCAGACGGACTCATCAAGTTTCTGCCAAGTTTAATAGATCTCTTAAAACCACCGCAAAAAGTATTTAAATTGTTTCAAAGTGTGGCTGTCTAGAGCTCAAAGATTCGCCTACAGACTAGTGGTTTCCTTTTGCACACGGGACGCTATTTCTTTCGCCAATCAACGTGCGTAAATTCAGAGGTGTGTCAGCTTCTTGACTCTGTTTACGAAACTTGCCGGACTTGCCGAGGTTCGACCCCTGCTCCTAATCATCAGCATAGAAAAGGCAACCTTGCGACAGTCCCTAGGCATTTTAATTGTCTAGGAACACTCGCATGTTTATCTTTTCTTATCTTTCTCCTAACCAAGCTCTTGATGGCAACGTTCTGTTATATCGCATACGAAATTTGCCGGAGTTCCGGGGTCAGTAGGAGTGCAATACAGTGCGTGCACTTTTCTAGTCCCAACTGCCCTTTCTCAAAGGATGACTCTGAGTACAATGGATACTATGTATCACGATATCAGTTATAGTTTTTTCCTGTTCTCGTCCCTGTGATTCGTTGGTGATTCTCATATGTAAAGAGGTTTCATGAACGACAACTTGAGAATACTTGTCTTACACAATACCTTCATTACCTTGACGGCATGCGATGTATTTTGTATAAGCCTCTTTTCTCAAAACAGATTTGCGGATGTAATGGTATCAGTATGGATCTAGTAAAACATCTACATCGCACGACAGCGAGAGGCAGAAAGAGAGATAAAGAGATGGAGAGAGAAGTTGGGCCAAACTTCATAAATATAATATTAATTATAACAATAGGTGTATTCGATCATGGGCATAAAAACAATGACGGTGGAAGGGGAGGAGGGGGTACGCACAGTGGCTTTTGAAAGAGGCACTCAGGCATGGGAGACAGATATAGCTTTTTGAGAGGTACACTTCGGGCTCATGAATTTGTGCAGAGAGCGGATTCGCAGCCTCTATGTCCTTCCACTGTTTCTCAGCCGCTGAAAAAAGGAAGTTTAAACTTTAAGACTGCAGGCACAAACTTCAGACAATCCCCATCC
>JAWQUT010000301.1:364710-376245 GCA_033807755.1 Ellobium chinense | reverse complement strand
GTGTAGATTAAACCAAATCGCACGGCAGATGCAAGGATGCAAGGCACCACCAAGTAGATTAAAATAGAATGAAAACTAGATAAACGTCTTCAGAGCAACAGTGCGGTCTGTGTTAACGCCGTGTTACTAGACCGGGGTGACTTTGAAGTTTCTTGGAAGGCAAAATAAACAGAAACTAGTTGAGTTACGCATACGTAAAGACTGTTCGAGGCTTCATTACTTAAATGCAGGCTTAGGATAATAAATCTCTTTAAGAGTTTGAAAATAGCCACGGGGAGAGATCAAAGATGTGAAGAAGATGGCGTGAAGTGCAAGAATGCTTGAGATGCACACCCCCAAAATTTGAATGGCTACAGTAGTAATAGAGTTATAAATAAATAGTAATAAATTTGGTATAATGGTAGCAGATACCATTACATTATTTTTAGGGAACGTGTGGTACTAGATTGTGGTTTGGATGGAAAGAGGAGGCGATGGTGAAAAAGCAAGGGGTTTTTCTTGTGTGGGTGGGGACGGAGGGGGAGGTGGGGTAGCTAACACAACATGGGTGGTTGCAAAATTCACTGATGTGTTTAGAGTCATGTATGTTGAGGCGGTGGGTGGGGGCACGAAGAGGAAGGGGGGGGGGGCACAGATTAACAGCAGATTAATGTTATGGATACCTGGCAGTGGGCATGGCAAGTATTATCAGAAGCTAGTGATCAGTGCCTGTAATATGGCAGCAGCATCGTATTCTTCTCAGGGAGTTGAGAGAGTTCTAAAGTGATCAGGTCTGCAGGGGTAATAATAATGTGAAGTAGCGTGAAGCCTGAAGGGGAACAGTCTAGATACGATACATATAAACCGTATTATTATTATTATTATTGTTATAGATTTATTATTGTAATGTCAAGATTTTGTTGAGTGAACCCCTTCAGCACGACTCTCACTTTCTCTCTACAGCATGTATCACTGTTCTGTGAAATTATGACCAGTCGAATAATGGAGAAAAACACCCAACTAGAGACCGCAAGAAGGAGGAGGAGATGAAGAGAAAGAGAAAGATCAAGATATGGAAAATAAAAGGAAAAAAAAAAGACAATAACCGAGAGAAGAAGGGCAAGGCAAAAAACAAAAAGAAGACACCTACAAAAATGTAGAAGCATAACTCACCACTAAAAAACAACCGAAATAGCCTATCTAAAACTCGTCAGTTGGACAGACAAACGGCAAGAGTGATATGTGGAAGAATGAGAGAAAGAGACAAACAGGCGGAACTATAAAAACACAAGAGTCTTGCTAGACAGCGATGCTGATAGCTGTTTTATGTTTCATCTCTTTCTCTCTTTCTGTCTCTCCCGCAGTAGCGACTGGCAGCGTGCTCACCCAGCAGGGCCAAGGTACTCACGGAATGTTCTCACGTGCATTGTTCTTGCTGCACCAGGATTAAAAGGATTCCGATACGCACAGGTAGGTTTGGGCTAGCAGAAAGGGATCTTCTTTACTTACACGGCTTTTTTTCGAACTAGTACTTTTTTTTTTTTCAAAATGGGGAAACTGAGGAGGAAGAAAAGGCGGAGGANGGGGGGGGGGGGGGGGGTGAAGAACAAGGAGAAAGTTGTAGATGTTTTGTGAAGGGTGGTAAGGTGTCATAGAGCAGCATATAACTGTTTTCGCTATAGATATTGTTTTTGTGGTGACTGATTTGTTAGTTTGGTTGTTGTTGTTGTTGTTGTTGTTGTTGTTGTGATTGTTGTTGTTGCTACTGCTGGTGCTGTTGTTGTTGTTATTGTTTGTTGTTGTTGTTCTTCGTCTTCTTCTCCTTCTTCTCCTTCTCTTTCTCTTTCTTCTTCTTCTTCTTATTATTATTCTCGTTGTTGTTGTTGTTATTGCTGTTGTTTGATAGATAATGCTTTGTCGTTATTATTGTAGTGTTAGATGATTTTGATACTCAGATGCAGTATCCCAGTAAACACCATCCTGACCGAAACTCGGATTTTGACGCCGTTGAGCTGCCCAGAACGTTGTGCATATTGTGGCAAATGCTCTTTAGCTTCAGGAGTTGTAGCTTGGTCGTACGATATGCAGAGTACTCATAAGGGTACCTAGCGGAACAGTGTACCAAAATGTTTGACGGGCGTTTGGTCAGACCTTTAACGAACTAAATAAGAGAAAGCTAACGCTTTTAACTGACATGACGCAAAGCTAGACTTTTGCACGAAGAAACACCGTTAACAAATACCGAAGTTTTAACTGCTGGTTAAGAGGGTTTAACTGAATAGAATGAACCCAATTATACATTACACTACATTCACCAGTATAGTTTTCTTCCAAAGAATCGCTTTATTTAGTGGTCAATTACGAAACAAAACTTTTTTTTTTTTTGGCTTTGCCTTTTAATTTGAACTTTGGCGTTCGTCCGAGCATTGTGGCTAAGCGAAGATTTGTTATAGATCTAAAAAAAAAAATATTCTACGTCCGTCTTTTCGCATTCTTCTGCTACATAGTTATCTTATCTTTCAACCTCTTGTTCCTTCCCTTGTAGTTCGTTCTGTTCCACGTATTCTTTTTCATTCTTCCATTTTCTTCACAGTAGTTAAAAGAAGCAACAACAAACGAGACTGTAAGAAAGAAAAAAAAAGATCTGTCGCTGATTGGTGCCAAATTGCGAAGAAAATCGTTCTTTATACGTAAGCTCAAATCCCTTTAGAATCTTACCTATTGTGTGGCTAACAATGGCTAATGAGGTAGGGAAAAGGATGGATGAGTCATCGCTATTGCCAAATACTAGATGTCTGTCTGTTTGTTTGTCTGTCTGTATGTCTGTCTGTCTGTCTGTGTGTCCGTGTGTCTGTCTGTCTGTCTGTCTGTCTGTCTGTTTATGTGTCCGTGTGTCTGTCTGAAAGAAGTCTGTCTATTTGTTTGCTTGTCTGTCTGTCTGTGTCTGTCTGGCTGTTTGTCTGTCTGTCTGTCTGTCTGTCTGTCTGTCTGTCTGTCTGTCTGCCTGTCTGTCTTTTTGCCTGCTTGCTTGTCCCCTTGCCCTCTCCCTTCCCACCCAATTTGCCATTCTAATAGTCAGCCAGTTAGTCTATTTGACCGACTGCCCAATATTGCGATGTCCATTTGGCAGTCAGTGCTCTGGTACCGTTTCTCGTTCCTACTCATCTCTACGTCCTGTCCTTTCCTTCTCTCTGTATCTCTCTCGCTCTGTCTCTCTCTCTCTCTCTCTTCCCCAGTCCCCCCCTCTCTCTCTCTCTCTCTCTCTCNTCTCTCTCTCTCTCTCTCTCTCTCTCTCTCTCTCTCCTCTCTCTCTCTCTCTAGCTCTCTCCCTTTCGCCGCCTTCTGTATACCTGCCATGTGTCTTTTTACTGAAAGCTTGCAGACATACGCCGTGAGCGTGTGTTTTCTGTAAATCAGCCCAAAGATCAACATGTCAAAATTCCTGGGAAATTAGATTATTAGATTACATAAGCTAAAATACACGCTTGGCCTAGATTCCTTTAATCTAATTAATGTCGAAATTCCAAGCCAGTTTGTTATAGTTCTTTTTGTGTTCTAAATTTGTAAAATTAGAATTAATTTTAGGGGGTGCAGGGCTTATTATCTGTATTTTTATTTACGCATGTTGTCTTTGGTGTTTTGGTTGATTCTTGTCATATTTGTTAAATTTGTTGGGAGTGGTACAGTATTTCTATNCATAATATCTACATTTTTGTTTACGCATGTTGTCGTTGGTGTTTTGGTCGTTTCTTGTCATATTTGTTAAGTTTGTTGGGAGTGGTGCAGTATTTCTATCAATTCTGGGAATATTAAGATAAGATAAGATAAACGTTAATATCCACGAGGGAAATTCCGTTCACAGTTGATACACATTCAACAGTAAATTACATTTCACATTCAACATTAAATTTCATTTCAGGTCATACACATTACCTGACTGCACACGCAACCACACCTTCACACATACCCACACCACCGTTGACACATACCAGAGTGAAATATATAACGATAAATATGGACTGTACTGGAAACTTGACAACTCAAGAGAGACTGCTGCAACTGGACAACCGTATGGCTGATGGGAGAAACAAATTTATATCGACAGAATTTATTTATATCCAGGCAGAAGATACCGGAAAAACACATAGGGTTACACAAACCCAATAGTAAAATATTTTTTGTCTTAACGAATAATTTTCTCTTCAGCTACTGCATAGGGGCCATAGGGCAACATGTAACTATTGTTCGCTATAGTTATTGTTTTTGTGATGACTGATTTGTTAGTTTGGTTGTTGTTGTTGTTGTTGTTGTGATTGTGATTGTTGTTGTTGATGTTGCTGTTGTTGTAGCATGGGCCAACACTTATTTGTTGCCTTCTCAACTCTCACAGGGCTCAAATCAAAACCAGTTTTAAAATGTGGCGTTAGCATTGAACTTTTGAGATAATCCGACTCCTGTCCTTGTCGGTATCAGCAAGTCCGTACATAACAGTGATCGCAAATTCCTTTGGAGAAAAGACTTACATCCTTATTTTTTTCCCCCTCAAAATCAAGACTCTGTGTACTTCAAATCGCACGTGATAAAAAAAGTATTATGTATGCATTTTAATGCAATCTTTCTGTCCAAAAGACATATTTTTTTTCCAGTTATTTGAATGTGATTAAAACCTAATAAGGCCTGTTTATAAATATTTAATTATGAAGTATAGCAAGGGTGCATGGTTTGAACTAAGAGGACTTGCCAATTTATCAGAGCCGTGAGGTAGAATGAGTGAACCAGTAGCGGCTCTTTGGCGGCCTATTTGCCAGAGGCTTATCGAGCAAGCGGGTAGGCCTGTTTCAGCCTATTGATGGAGCCAAAGAGTGTGAATAAAAAGCAACTAAAAAGACTATTTTCTGTTTGGACGTTGTACTTTAATATGTTGTTTAGGTTTATAATTAAGGAGTCCGGCAGGTTTATGTCGCTTCTGTTGTAAAGTCTCATCAGTTGTAAGAAGTGTGTGTCCTCATGTTAAAGCTTTCATGTGCTATTTTTTTACTTACGCTATTCAATGAACTTGTTAAACTTGATGTGAAACTTGTGTACTGTTCGCCCGTATGTTTTGCTTCTAGCACTGAGGCCGCTCCCGCCAAGTTTCCTTTGTTAAATACAAAAGTGGTTTTGTTCCCCCTTCAGCATTCATCAAAGTGGTTTTTGATAGCTAGACGTAATGAATGATTTATGTTCGAACTGCGGTGCACAGCATGTCAGATTTGACATCACTCGTGCGCGTACGTAAACATACACAGACGTCTCTCTACACACTTAAACAAGTTTTCCGCCCTTACACACACGTAGACGCACACACAGGTTCGCCCATGCACAAACACGCACCCCAGACGTGTTCATGTGTTCGTTCGTTCTCGTTTTTGAAATTTGCGCTTAGGAATGCAAACCAGGATACATGCTTTTTATTGCATTGTGACTGGAGGCAGGTTGTGATTCAAAGATAATGAAAAATGTATTTGGAAGCAGAGTGTGATTCAAAGATAATGGAAAATTTATTTTGATAAAAATCGAAAGAGATTACTTGGTTTGGTGGAAGATTATCTAATGTCACAAAACATTGATTGAATTTTATACTTTGGATTATATCCCATATCTATAAATTTAGGCCTAAGGGTTTAAATGTTCTATTCAAAATTAAAAAAAAAACAAACGAAGTGAAGCGTGGGCAGCTGAAAAAGATAAATTTGAAAATCCACCCTATCTGTCCTGCAGGGAATTACATTACCATACCATGTAATACATTTCATTCATGAAGTCAAAAGACCGGAAGACTTGCCAGACGGGGATACTATCTTTCTCTGAAGATCTTCTGTTGCCTCGCTCCCCCGAGTTTGAAAATTTCCTATCTATAAGTATATACAACAGCACACATAATAACATATAATAAACAAAAAAACGAATGGTATTCGCCTCAGTGCAGCGACTTCCCCTCCACACCACCACCGCTTCTACTCCTGGCTCGAAAGCCATGTACTCATTTACACGCGAGTGTCTTTCTCAAAGTAATGAAGATGCCAATGTTTTTTTCACTGATGGCTTTATACGGTTTTACACATCTCTTTAACTTATCCAGCGGTCTTATACCAAAATACTTCTAAACATGTTGTTTAGCTCTTCCTCCTAATTTTCACCCAACGAAAAATGCCCCTAAACCAATTAGATTTTGAGAACTTAGGCAGTGAAGCAGGTTACCTAATATTTCAGGCCTTTTCACTCGGTAACCAAGGTAACCTTACCCACTTAGCAAGAATCACAAAGTGTATACTTGAGTGGCTAAACTCACCTATTCTGAGTTTACAAGTTAATGTATTTGCACCTATCTAAGCCTTTAAAATTCTAACCCAACCCCTTCCCTTCCTCCCCATGGCCAGTTTTCTGATTTTATAGGGACTATTTAAAATTGCATATTTTTATGCCAGGTGGTATGGGCATGTTCATACCTCAATGACACCATGTAGTAAACCGTCCGGATGGTTAACGCACTCCTAACATCTTTTTCTTTGTCCTCTCTGCTTACCTTCGTCCCATGCTGTCATTACAGTTCTATCTCACACCCACACTAGACATAAATACTGCATAAGACATTTTTGCTCTCCAGTTCATGTTGGTTTCATAATCAGTCATATTGGTATGTTCTTTCTCCATTTTTTGTTTTTGTTTTCAGTTCTTTTTCATTTTCTTTCTATCTCTGTCTCTATCTCTATCGCCATCTCTGTGTCATGTTGTCTTTGTCACAATGTCGCTTTATCCCTCCGTTCAATGAACTAGGCCTGGCCTGCCACTCTGATTTTTGCTACTCACCACCGTCTCCGGCCAGATTTCGTTGTATTTCACGCGACCCTCTTTTTAAACTCTCTGAAATTGTATTTGATACTTTACACATGTTATTTAAATGTATAACAGAGGGAAGATATTGTCACATTTACAGAGGAAAGTTTAATGAACATAAAGTAGCAAAGAAGGCGGGAAAAAAACGGCATTGCATTTTTTTTCTAGGTAGCATTTTACAGGCTATAAAGAGATTGATTTACAAGGACATGTGTGGAACTTACATATTTTAACGGTTTCCAGGACGTAAGCTTTGATAAAGAGAAAATGGTCGGCCTGTTGTGCTTAAAGTAATGTTTAGGCTGAATTTAGGTCATAATATTTAGCAAGCTGCTTGTTACTTGTTCTTCTTTTATTGTTTATATAAATAACTACTGAGTATTATTATTGCCTAAATAGTGGGCCAAAATGTCATGACAAAGTAATAAAATATATGTAGGCTATAATGTTTGCGCTCATCACTGTCCAAAAGATGTCCCCATTTGTTCTCATTTTCTTCACTAGACCATTAGAAAAATTCATTTTCACTACATCTAGTAAAAAAATCACTAGGAGTGGCAGCCTTGTCTCAGCCCTTCACTAGCTATCACTATCAGTTGAAGACATCATCGTTCATACCTGCTGAACAAGGCCTGCCACTGATCCCCAAATCACGCCTTCACGCGATGAATAAACCCCCTTGGCTGTCGCCAATACATCATGTACAGGTATTGTCTCTCATTGTCATGATACATTCGATGGTGGTGTTCATAATACGTTGGTAAGAGACTTACCTTACCTCCCATCCCTGCCCCAGGAGTGTCCAATATTCCTCCACTCTTTCATTAAAACATCACGTGCAGTTTTGTCTGTCGTTACTACAGTATGGGGTCGCGCTGTGATCGTATTTATTCTGTCATGATACATGATATGATGTCCATAAGACGTTGGTATGAGACTGAGCCACTCTCCCCCCTTCCTCCCTCCCCCTTCCCCTTCTCCGCCCACGTTCCTATCCCACCCATACACACTCCGCCCTTTCATCAAAACGTCACAGGGAGTTTTGTCTGTCTTTAGTATGATAAAGGTTATATTGTCTTGTGATCGCATTCATACTGCGATAGTAATGAAACCACATTGCCAGTCCCTGTCTCTGGCTAACAGTTCTGGTGCTAGAGAGAGGAGAAAAGTGCGGTCTTAGCCGGAGCGGGATCATAGCCATTGATCCAGGATGGAGAGGGCAATTGAGTCCAGATTTTTTGTTCACTTGTCTAAAGTATCATAATTTTGCCGTCGTTGATCAAAGAGTGTTCCGCAGCAGGGGAAGGGCTATGTTGTCAGTATTATATTGTCAGTATTATATGGGCGATTTACCTGCGCCTTTGTACAGTATGACACATCCATGTAGTTGAGAGATAATCGCAATTAGACTCATGTTCTGCCGATGAGCAATCTCATCGGAAAAGACAGATTCACCGCTCTTGATGTTACCAGGATCTTAAGCGAAGAAAGTTTTATTGTTGCCAGGATGGTAATAGCTGTCTAGACTAAATGGCGGACGTGAACAATCAAAACAAGATTTTTATTAACCTGACAGAACAGTAAGCTGTTGTTTTGATATTCTTCTTCCCCCGTCCCCCATCCCTCTCCTCCCCCCCTCCCATACACATACCCCACCTACGAAACGCTCCTTAAATGCATTGAATTCACCACTGTATTGGCTACTGTGACTAGTTCCCACTATGTTGTTAGGATTGTACCATCTCTACACCTTTGTCTTAAGGATTGTACTCCTCTTTCGCCTCGTACAATACGCATTATCTTACGTACATCAATCATATTGCGCTGCAATTTGACATCAGCGTCTGTGTGTGTGTGTGTGTGTGTGTGTGTGTGTGTGTGTGTGTGTGTGTGTGTGTGTGAGAGATGTGTCACCCCCTCCCCTACCTATTTCCTCAAATGCGGAAGAACTTAGGGAAAACCGTTCTGTTATCATGCTTTTCTATTTCAAGTTTCTAATTTAGATACGCAGTTGTAAACAGACGTAATGTCAGAAATCGTTGACCTCGAAATGCTCGTTTATGTGATGTAAGATGTAATACGTTATTGCGAACGATTATGTACTCCCATAGCAACACGTTTTGCTATAGATTTGTGCCCCAAGACAGCCTCTTTCAAGTAAAAAGTCATAGCTTTCATATTATAATACATATATTTGAATACACACTTCAAAGTGATTACAAGAGAATTTGCATTTTTTTTTTTTGCTACAAAAAGTTTGTTCTATTAAGACCGTAACTTTCTGCTTGGAATTTATGAGGTCTCTCCAAAACAAAATCAAGTTTGCGCATAAATACGTTGTTTCATGATCGTAGAAGCGTTGTGTGGTATAATATTGTACAAAAACCGTCACGCTGTGGCCACTAGATTTAAGAAAGGATTAGACGGAATCATTTTTCAAATCTGATAAAAATCTAAGCCCCATTGTCTCATGTGACGGATTGGTCACAAGTCACAATGTGCCCGAAGGTGGGGCATGCCAGTTACTGATGCACGTGTCATTATGTGACATGAGGCGTGCAGTGACAGTTGTACGTATATGTGACAATCGTAGAGTGACAATATCCGTATCGCTATCAATCAGATGGACAGACAAGCAAACAAGCAATAGACGGACGCACGCGTGTGACTCGTGTAAAATAGTGCTAAACTACCATTTCTGTAGTCTTAGCTTTGTAGGGGACGGAGGTGAGAGAACGAAAAGTGCCGAGACCAGTGCGATCAGCATTGTAATACTGTACTTGTTAGTGATATATTTTAAGAAAACAGACGACTTGGGGGTGTGCAGAATGGAAACGAGGGAATAAGGGCTCGTCTGTGACATTAATTAGTGGGAGTGGAGAGAGAGATGGGGAATGGCGACGCCTCCATTACGACCCTGATTCAAATATTTTTTATGAACTATAAAATTCGCGTTATCTACCAGTCAGGTGTTTTCACAATAGCAGACGCTAAGACTTCAAAAGAGCTCATTCCGCCTATCTCAACTGAACCAACCTGAGAAGTACAAAATGCAGGAAGAAAATGGTCTTATAAACTCGATCCAGTAAGAATGAAGTATCCAAGTACAGAATACTTCCAAGACCATGAAACAGTATGTATGCGTGAAAATTCAACTTGAATTGGTTATGAAAAGACCTCGTAAATTCCAAGCAGGGAGGTGCAGTCTTAAAAGATCAAAGTTTTCGTTTAACGAAAGAAAAAAAAAGAAAGGAAAAATGAATAGTAATAAATTGTTAACAGATTCTCTTGTAATAATTTTAAGAGGAATATTCAAATATTATATGAATAATATGACTTTCCACATAAAAGATAGATCCAGAGCAAAAGCGAGTTTTTCCCCTCTCTTTCTATTTTTTTTGGTGGACCACTGAACTCCTGAGGTTTTTTTAAACAGACCGCTAACGCTATGTTGCATAAGGTGTCCGTGAATTTAACAGGAGCAAAATAAGACAAAGAGATTTACTGGTGAGCGCTTTGTGCGTGCATAGTATGGAAACAATGTGGTCACCTTTATTAAGATTGGAAAAAGTGGACCGAGACCACGATATTATATCTTCAGGCCCATCCATTACATAGAGACTAGTCTAGACTTAGAGAAATCATTGCTGCTTACTCTTCACCATAGATTCTGCTCAGTGCACGCATTATACCGACTGTAGTACATACTGTTTGTGCTAAAAATACAGGCTGTAAGTTTTAGAGCAGTCATTATGATCCCCTACAGTACCCGTCTATGTTAGCATTATCAAGAGCAGACAACCTATGCATTTGAATCAAACGACACAAAACATACGGTGTCGTTCAGAGAGAAACCGGAAGCCATGAGTATAGCTTACCGGCAAACACTATGAATAATCATAATTGCAGAAGATGTATGGCAGATCTAGATTCAAAACACTACTTTGTGGTAACCGAATACCGTCAGAGGCTCTTAGTCATAGGGTAATGACGCCCTGTTATTATGATAATAACGTCACTCTCAGGATCACATGATACTAACTAACGATCCAGCAAGAGGTAGGAGGGCGTATTCGAATACAATAATCGATCAATGGAGTTTGATCCAAACTCTATTCAGTGAGTAAGGTAATGATGAGAGAGAAAAAGAAAGAAAGAAAGAAAGAAAGAGAGAGAGAGAGAGAGAGAGAGAGAGAGAGAGAGAGAGAGAGAGAGAAGAAATATATCTTTATGAGGCGATAATTTCTTCATGCCACAGTTAACGATTTATAGATAAGGATGTTCGATTAATTACTAGCACACAAGGAGTATAATCCATTAGACGATGTCTTGGATTATTTCCCCTTCCCTACTTACATCCATAATAAAACAATTCATACTTGTCCGTATCAATTCATTAATCTCGAATGTTATCGTTCAGTAATCAAGAGTACTTCCCACAAGAATCGCCCATTATCCTCCAGTATAATCTTTGACCCGTTCCCGAATGGGGGGAGGCTTGTCATCATACATTATTCTGAATGTGAGTGATCGTCCCAGCCTGTAAGATTTTGTACCAGGGAACACGGGCAGATAATCCAGCATGACAACTCGATCTGTTCATGGTAATTTCGCGCAGAGTTGTCCCTAAGCCGTGATGTGATTGAGCATTAGTTTAGTAGCCGATTAAAGGGGGGGGGG
>JAWQUT010000301.1:315249-350069 GCA_033807755.1 Ellobium chinense | reverse complement strand
CACACACACACACACACACACACACACACACACACACACACACACACACACACACACACACACACACACACACACACACACACACACACTTCCCCAATATCGCCAAACACCAAAATTAGCAAAGAAACAAAAACTGTATTACTGTTATAAAGGTACATTTACAGTTTCAAAAAAGACTGCCACAGAGAGAGCAAAAAGAAGAAGAATCGATGTTCGGACTTGGTGCATTATGGACTAGTGAATGAAAGTGCTTGAAGACAGTAGCTCTCGATTCTGAAATTTCATTTGCTCCCAGTGTGCACTAAGAAGCGCCTAGCTAATTGGGATTAAGGAATGTTAAAAGCATGCACTAAAGTACAGAAGAGGGCGAAAATGAAGTAAAAGACAATGAGAAGAGATTAACAAAGGAGGAGGTAATTAGTTTTTGGGGACACCCGATGACTTCTCTTCCTGTACGAGGGATAAAGGCGCCGCCTGGAAACAAGGGAAGTAATCTAGATTGGGGGAGACTACTTCAGCGTTTTCTAAGTAATCAAGGGGGGGATCACCGGGGTGACAGATGATGCCACGATAAGGTCATGACCTTGAGGCATGTTTGGGGCAATGGCCTTGACATGAGTCACTTCATCTCGTTGACGGCAGACCCTCGTTATCGGCTGGGAGAGGAGGGATCTTGCTTTCATGAAGATTTCATTCAACAGCTTGGGAGATTGTGAGGGTGTTGAAGAGTTTTGTAATGCAATACTGGTAGTTCCTATGAATAGTTATAGTTTTAGACGCAACACAGTTAATCGCTAGAATTGTCTTCATCTAAGGTAAGTATATTTTGGAGGAGTTTTAGGAAGTCTACGAAAGAGCAGCTGACTCTATGGGACCTTGATAACAGTCAACCAACCAACCAACCAACCAACCAATCAGCCAACCAACGAACTTTAGGACAGTGATCGTGAAAAGAAGGACTTAGTTGGGGAGACAGTATTTGTCACGGGGAAGAACACTCACTCACTCACTCACTCACTCACTCCACTCACTCACTCACTCACTCACTCACTCACTCACTCACTCACTCACTCGCTCGCTCATTCGCTCGCTCATTCACTCATTCACTCACTCACTCACTCACTCACTCACTCACTCACTCACTCACTCACTCACTCACTCACTCCCTATGTTGCTGTGAAATTCTGTATCATTTTTTTTTCATACAAGCTAATCTTCAGATCCAAGCTTTTCAGCAAGGTCACATTGTCTGTCTAGCAGTTTGTCCCGATACTTAAGATAATGTTTATTTACCCTTGTCTAAGTCATACAACTTTCATGCATTCCACTTGCTATTTATCATTCCCTTGTGTGTTTCTTTGCTTTGCGCAAATACAAGTGCCCGCTATGACCTTGACATTTGAAACCCGTAATAAATGAAAATACATCAGTTTATATCGGCACACTGTTTCAACTTCAAGGCGTTTCCTGTTCCCCTGGTGGGAAGATATTTTGAAAACCTGTGCCGGACATATGGGTTTGATCCCTGGGCGACAACAGGGAGCCTAGTTTTTAGGGATCTTCCAAATGACGCCATCACGCAGGAAAAGGCGGTGGGCGATTACGGCATACGTGGGATTGATTCCGATTTGAGACGAAGACACAGAGAATCTAGAAACGTTGTGTCCATGCAATTGATTGTTAGCTTTGCTTCTTGACAATATGTATATTTATTCGAAGAACGTGATGAATTCGTGCATACAAATCCTGAACGAAACTGTCCGAATACAGTCAACAGAAAACGCAGAACATTTTCAAACGGGGGAAATCAATGTTTACGTTATTTCCGCGTTGTTAGAATGGACATTTTTCTTTTTTAAACTTTTTTTTTTTTTTGGGTCAGTCACCTTTAGCTGATATATAACTTTCTTGACATTAGACAAGGATGAGAATGCCAGAGGAAAGTACTCAAGTATTCTCTTAATTGTTATTCAGAAGCTCGATTTCGCCCAGGTCCATTACGAATCTCGTACATGTTATTTTTATAGAGCGTTTTGACAAAGGTCACGTCTATGTTTGCGTGTTGGATCAGTTATGGGACTTTGGTGCTTGAAGATGCGAGGTGACGGAGTCTCTGCCTTCTGGCATTCCTTCTAAGATAACCAATTCTCGCAGGGACAAATCTAACATTAGAGTTCTGAGGATGTGGCGTCGTGAGGTATTTACACGCAATTTTCCCTGTGATTCATTTGGGGATTTTTGCAGTTTTCCGTTTCTTTTGTCTTCCTTTATCGTGCGTTCATCATATCCGATGTGCTGCTGTAATGTGTGTATGATTAGTGTCATGTACAAGTCAGAGCTTTCAATATCTGATTTTGATATTGCGTATTTGTTTGTTTTCCTGTGTGTGTTGGCATCTCTGTTTCTTCTGATGTATTGTTTCTTACTCTCTCTCTCTCTCTATCTATCTATCTTTCACCTGTATATTCAGAAATAGACTCGATCTCTCACTGGTTTCTCGCACGCTTACTCAATCACTCACTTGCTTGCTCACTGGCTGGCTGACTGGCTGGCTGGTTCGCTTTCTCGCTCGCTCGCTCGCTCACTCACTCACTCACTCACTCACTCACTCACTCACTCACTCACTCACTCACTAACTCAGATCGCCTGTCCTCTTGCCAACAGCACTGGTACTAGTGGTGAATTTTACTAATATTATTATTTATGACCCTTGCAACTTCCACTCTCTCCCTCTCTCTCTCTCTCTCTCTCTCTCTATCTCTCTACTTCCCTTGACCGATCTATCTCACTGACTCACTTTTCCACTCTCTCACTCTTTACTTACCTCCCATATTGCAAGACTGTGCTCACTCAAAATGCCAGGTTGGCGTGTTTATATATTCTCGGCCAAAGCAAGACCATATTTCGGCCAATAAAATCCGTCTTGGCTGTTCTTCCGTGTCACAACAAAGTCCGGACACTCTACATTCTATACATACAGTCAGTACATTGGTAAGGTATAGATTATCTACCTTTGCTCCAGAGGCGTGGCAAAAGGGGTCCTAACTGAAGGGAATAGAAGTGTACTAAGTGGTTTCTGAAAGGTGCACTCATATAGTGAGGTTCGTCAGGCAACTGAACCCAAAGAAGGGAACAGTTTGAAGGCCTAGAAGTTTTTTTTTAAGTGGCACCTCCTACCATATACCTCCATTGTCTATGGTACTGCTTTGTCCTCCAAATGTGGATGTGGACGCATATAAGTTCTCTGGTGCTCTTATACTGACTTATTCTCTTCATGTCTTTTCATCAGTATAGCCTGAGAAAGTTAGGTATGGAAAATGGAAAAATGATGTCGGTGGTGGTGGTGGTGGTGGGGATNTTCACGTGTTTTACACGAGCTGATAAATAATGTAAAATGGTTTAAGAGTTAATTGGTTTTTTAATAAGCTATTCACTTTTCCATTCATGAGCTACCCAGAAAGAACGCAATAATTGCTTAGACTATGAAGTTCAAGGTCCATGTGAAGCTCAGGGTTCAGTGAAGTTCAAGGTTCATTTTATTATGATCTCGGGGAAAAAAACGTAATGCTAAGATCTCAGAAAACAGTACAAAACGTTCATGTAGGTGGAAGATCTCGTACCAAGTATGGCGAAGACATTTTGCCTTGAGCGAGTCTCATGCTTTTTACTGACAAAGTTCAGTTTACTGGTGAAGTGGTGTCTTCCAAGACATAGACTCGGAGATAACAACTTTATTTTCACCGATATTCGGCTGCTGCCATTCGAGACGTGTATTTTGAGATACAATACTAAATTTCCTTGTTCCATAGATCAGGGGCGTCACTAGCATCCCACAACCCTGCAATGAGTCTGCGGGGAGAGAGTGTTAAGGAAAGGAGACGAAAATGGAATAACGATGGACAAGAGAAAGAAAGAGAAGAGATGAGTGGGGGCAGAGGGAGGGGGAGCAAACGATGATCTTGCGAGGAGGATGCCTGCACAAAGTAGCTGCGGCACCGGCTCTATATCTGCCTTTGTTTAAAGTGAACATTTTAAAAATCTGTCCTCATGGGTGAAATAAAAATCGCGGCTCCTAAAAAAAACTGGTAATAGTTAACTGAATAGTTTATGGTAATACCGATAAAAAGTAAAGCAACTACGAAAGCAATGACAGTAAACTTCCTTTGTGAAGATATACACTTATCTTTATGACACTGATTGTTTCAAGAATTTTTTTTTCTACAAGTTGAAACACTTGACGAAAGCTTTGGTTTCCTTTGTTTAATGTGGAAATAGGACAAAAAAATGCTCAACGTCAGGTAATGCAGGTGCTTTCCAACTTAAGAGACGTATGTCCCAAAAGTAGGATGTGCAGACGTTCGTAGATTTGGACGATACTGATACAAAAGAACAGATACGCCATTTTGTCATGGTGAGAGAGTAAGTGTTACGGACGACCTGCTGCTTCAAGCTTGCTTTTATACCCAGCGATGTTTTCCTGCTATCTCCCCCGGAATTTACAGATTTACAGCAAACCACACGTGGCCCGGTCTGCCAAATAAATTATGATTGCTTTCTTTCCCCTAGGTGGCCAAATTGATTGGCAAATCTGGACACACGCCGCGGTTAATGTGCCATCCTGGATTGGCGGTTTGTCGTTTCTCAGCGTGTTCGCAGATTTAGAGGACTTGTTACTGTACATGAAAAGTATCTTACGTCGGAATTAGTAATCTGACTTGTGATAACTATGTGAGGTCAGATTGAGTAGTTTTTATCGTATCAGTTGTAGTTTTGGATTTACTGGGCTATATAAGCTAAGTGTACTAGTGCATGGAGTGCGAATTAGTGGTTTGGAATACACTGAAATGAGCAAAGTCAGTACATTAACTCTTTAGTGCCCACTGGTCCATTTTTGGCAACGCACACAACCCAGTGGTCCAAATATGGCACGAATGTTTCAGTGCCTGGAGGTCCAAATTTGACCCAAAATTTTTCACCCATTAAATGTTGACATTGTTCAAAATCAATGTTTTATGTGTATTTTGAGTGGTATTTGAAGTTGTTTTTAAAGTTTCAGAATCCTCCTCTACCACTAGAGGGGCACTAGAGGGTTAAGTATATATATATTATGGCCTCTAATCACAAGGCGACAGTTATAAATATATATGTTTACGTTCAAAGGCTTTATTAAGGTCATAGGCCAACATGATTTCACAATACAATACAATATTAAATGAAGACAATGCACTGCAAAGACGCATGGATGTTCCTCATGTATAGTATTCCACTTATCTTCCTCGTTCTCATTCAACTGACACTTAAACTTTAGAGAATTGACACACATATGTTTGTGCATTTATTTCAGTAACGCCCCATGAGTTCGACTCTAAAGAAGTCCATAATTTCTAGCTTGTGAGCAATTGTTTCCACGAGTAAGATATGCTATCATAATGTCGATAAAATAAAGCGTTAGGTTGGATCAGAGTTCACGAGGTACACAAGTACATAAGATTAGAATTCCTAAAGACCGGCATTTCAGAGAGGGTGTGTGTCATGTTGTCAAAGGATGGGTTAAAAAATAAAAAAGGATTGATGTCACCATGTTCGTTATTTTGTTAGGAGGCAAGATAGTGAGACAGATCTTGCAGGAAGACCTAAGATAACACCACTCCATATCGAACTATTTGTTTTCAAGACTGGTGTAGAGTAGTCTGACAAAAAAAAAAAAATGATTTAAAGCAGTTACTGTACACTGTTAGGTTCTGCCATTAGGGTCATTAAGTAGGAAGTTTGTTTTCGTTCCACAAAAGATCATAGTTGCGAAATACCGCCTGTGTTCGAGTATCCGTGTTGCCTGGATAAGATGAACTTTACGGTTTCTTTGAAGACAAATCACGAAAGGTTCGGTGAATCCCCAATCAACCAGTCCACCACGTGTCTAGAAGATAGATATCTAGGTGTGTCCTTCTTTACCAACTTTCTCCAAGATGAGAAAGTTGTACGTGGGTAATAGAATTTGTTGCAATCGCAGCTTTGGTGCAGTTTCTTGTCCTCGTGTAACATGTGAAGAGCAGATTTGGCAGATGGTCTCTAATCACAAGGCGACAGAAATAGCAAAGCCACTCTGGCTGACATGTGTGGAGATTTGGCAAAGGTACAGGTCATGTTATTAGGTCTGCTAGCATCATGACTACATTTCTACTCCAGACGATCAGGATATTTTAGGAAGCTTGATTTCTTGGATTGTCTCATCCTGTGGCTTTACAATGTTACAATGTTAACATGAGCCAACAAAAAAAAATTCCGAAATCAAGCATTTAGCCAAACATCTTCTGATTTTTGTTTTGATCGGAGCTTTTCTTCCCCTCTCTCTCTTCACCCATTTTCTTTTCCCATGGCCTTTTCTTCCTACTGGCCTCGCCTTCTATCCGCTGCTTTCTCTCTTTTGTACTTTTCACATGGCCAACATATGCTAAGCCTCTGATTTGTTTCGTCAGAAAATTCAACTGTAACTCAGTTCACATTTCTACTGTCTATCTCTATTTCTATCTCTGCTGTCCTCGTGTTTTTTTTTCCTTTTCTTTTTCTTTCTCTATCTTGGTTTCTGTCTTTTATTCTATTTCTCTCTCTCTCTCTCTCTCTCTCTCTCTCTCTCTCTCTCTCTCTCTTTCTCTCTCTCTCCCTCTCTCTCTGCACGGCACACGAGCACACCGGTCCATTCACGCTTGTTCTCTTAATGTTCAAATGACAGGCGACAGGTTCTGCTGTTGCGGGCATACGAATTGGATTGTAAACCATATACCGACAACTACACTAAGCATGGATAAATTTAATGACAGACATAGAAAACGAAAGCACAAGAGCAGACAATCATGATGTACAGACAAATACATAGACAAAGAGACAGACTGTCTTAGACAGGGAGACAGAAGGATAGGACAGGGCGGACCAAGGGAAGCAATCCTGAAGTCTTGATTGACTTAAAAGGGAAAGGTCAAGGCTGGCCCCAGGAGTGCAAATTGAATGACCAATGACGTGGATACAGCTTGGGAGGAGGAAATCGTACCAGGATGTGCTGTTCTTATCTACTAGGCCAGGCTAGACGGGATGAAGGGGTAAGGAGGTGCAGTATAAGTCTGTAGGATTAATTTAAGGAGACCATTAGAATTTCCTTTTCTGGCACAAGGAGGGACGCTGTGACTGCCGAAAAGGTTCCTAGCCAAGACAAAGCCGTTAGGGGCGGCCTCCATTCCAATTCCAACACCACCACCTCAACATCAACAACAACAACAACAACAACGCTGCGATCGCCAGTAATTTTATCTCCACCCCACCACCAATAACAGCAATAGCACATACTAAACATCAGCAGAAGTTTGGGGAATGCTTGCTGTTCATGGGTCGGGTGTTCGGGAACTATGAACTTCAGAGTCATTATATAGACAGTGAGGTAAACGGGTCTGACAACTGTAGCCGTCACCAGGAGCTTTAAGGTATGGGAAGATGAATGAAAAAGAAAGGGGAGGGGTTGGCAAACAACAGCTGTGATGAGACACGTCCGGCTAAATTAATCTGTCTACATATGTCTGTCCACCTGCTCACCCCCAAGAACGTCTGTTGTTTAAACATGTCCTTCTTCTTTAAAAAAAAAAAAATTCATATGATTCCACATTTTTCTACATTTGCTTTACATTTGCCTGTCTCCGTGGTCTCATTCGATTTCATATGAATCTTGCTTATGTTTCTTTATTTTGATAGTTTAATATCATATGACGTGAATCTGTGTTCCTCTCTGCGTTAGGCGGATGAACGGACGGGAAAATGTATGCTTTGTAGATATGCGGTTGTAATTGGTATCTGTATAATAAGCCCCATGTTTATTACTGTAACGTATTCATTGTTATTCAGTTTTTCAATATAAATCTCCATATGAAAGTTTTATTTCCTCTTTTCTTAGTTTCTCTTTCCATCTNTGATGAGACACGTCCGGCTAAATTAATCTGTCTACATATGTCTGTCCATCTGCTCACCCCCAAGAACGTCTGTTGTTTAAACATGTCCTTCTTCTTTAAAAAAAAAAAATTCATATGATTCCACATTTTTCTACATTTGCTTTACATTTCCCTGTCTCCGTTGTCTCATTCGATTTCATATGAATCATGCTTATGTTTCTTTATTTTGATACTTTAATATCATATGACGTGAATCTGTGTTCCTCTCTGCGTTAGGCGGATGAACGGACGGGAAAATGTATGCTTTGTAGATATTATGCGGTTGTAATTGGTATCTGTATAATAAGCCCCATGTTTATTACTGTAAAGTATTCATTGTTATTCAGTTTTTGAATATAAATCTCCATATGAAAGTTTTATTTCCTCTTATCTTAGTTTTTCTTTCCATCTCTCCTCCCCTCCCTTCCTTCCTCCCTCCCTCCCTCCCTCCTCCCTCTCTNCTCTCTCTCTCTCTCTCTCTCTCTCTCTCTCTCTCTCTCTCTCTCACTCTCGTTACCTTCAGTATGCTGTTTTCGTTCTCCCTCCCTCACTACCAATTCCCTCACGTAACCAAACCCTACAAATACAAACAAGTAGTCCAACAACAAAAAGTCCACAATTTTCCCCAATCGCATCCACTTGTCCCGCGAAATTCGACCATTTTGGTATTTTCCCTGCCGTTAAGAACGCCACTCAAGCACCACTCACGGCCGGCACAGACAAGCGCTCACTCCTTGATTGACATTTGAAGTCTTCCCATGATGACGTTATGACGCACTGTGGCTTTGATTGGTTTATGCGCCTTTTAGAGAGGGATCGGGTTACCGTAGTAATAGTCATATGGTACGCACTGTTCTTGGCACGAGTTCATGGTGCAGCTTTTCGAACTAAACTAAATATATTTGTGGAGTGTTTAGAGGCAGGAACTTGCAATCTGTGATGGTTGTAGTACCCCTTTAAGTAACTCAATACCCGTAGTATGATATTGCAGGCACGCGTTTCTAACGCAGCGTTTAAAACCAGAGCTGTCTGAAATGTTTAGAGGAGGGGTTCCCAACATTTATTTATAAATGTGTACCCCTTACGTTTATAATACTATAGATATGCGTTTTTGACACAGTTTATGGAACTAAATAAGTTGGAGCATTAAAGACGAAAGGATGACGTTAAAACAACTCACGGCTGCGTTAGAAAAGCTAAGAACTTTGTTCCCTGAAACGTCGAATTCGGACAAGCAGACCGACGGCTTGGTGGATGGACGGGCAGGAAGGCAAATAGCCAAGATGAACAGAGAGAAAGATAAACCGTCGAGCCGTCAGACAGACTAAACAGCAGGCAAACAGACTAAACGGCAGAGACAAAGACAGACAGATAGATAGACAGGCAGGCAGGTAGGCGGGCAGGCAGGCAGGCAGGCAGGCAGGCAGGCAGGCAGGCAGGCAGGTAGACAGGCAGAGAACTATTTTTACTTCATGAATGAAACACTATCAATCGGTTTGACCACTACGTTCTTAGAGGTCCACTTGACAGACATTTCAGAGCCGTACACACACAGACACACTGACGAGCTCAAAGGCATACATAATTCAGATGATATCAAAGTTCAGGATATGGGAAGCACGCGCACACAAACACACACACACACACACACACACACACACACACACACACACACACACCACAGAGTGGAAATAACATGTTATCAGAGAGACACTCGCACAAACAGAAACGCGAACATACAAAATACAAGTCCACAAAAAAAAAAAAAGCGCAATCCAAATGATGTGAAGGTCAAGGAGACAAGAAGACAGACAAACTGACTGGCTGGGCAGAGTGGGAAGAACAGATTATCAGAGAGACATTCAGACAGACAGTTGTCAAGGGCTTCACTGATAGGCCAAATCACTATCGATCCCCGGGAAATGTCAGGTAGATTGAGTTACCTCTGCCGTGAAGATGGTCCACATGCAGTAACTGACAGGCTGTTGAACTCGCCCTCCTGTACTCGTTTCTGAGTATGTAACGAGAGGCTCAGCGAGTCCTCGGATGATAGAGTGAAATGTGACGAGATTTATTTGGGGTGGAGGAGAAATTGAGGGCGTTGTCCGCTGTGTCAAATGGTGTTACGATAATCCACAAGAGTGAGAGAGTCGCACTTGTATCAAACAAACAGCCATTGCTCCCAAAACAAGACATCCTTCTTCCTCTTATCGCAGTTCCTCACTGCTTTGCCGTGTCTTTCTTTGTCTTTCTTTCCGTCTCTCTTTCCATCTCTCCCTCCCCTTTCACTCTTCAGTTCAAAAAAGTAAGAGTCTAACTTGTGGTCATCCTTGGTCTGCACGCACAAAGCAGCTATCCCTCCTTAAACATGACATTCTTCTTCCTGTCACAGTTCCTCACTGCATTGCACCCTCTCTCTCTCTCTCTCTCTCTCTCTCTCTCTCGCTCTCGCTTCTCTCCTCTCTCTCGCTCTCTGTCCTCACTCTCTCATTCAAAAACTAGAAGTCGTACTCATGGACAGCCCCTAGCCCTTCCGCACATACAAAGCAGTCTCCCCTAGCGGGTACCACAAAAGAAGGACAACTCGCGGACCGGCTGTTTCGGACAGGGGCAGACAACATCGGGATACAATTAAGGCAAGACAAAGGGAGGACGAAAGAAGAGAAGAAGAAAAAAATGCTGAAGAAAAGAGAAAGACTACAGAGGTCAGACATGCTACCCATGAGAATAGACCCCACTCATCCAACCAGCCGTTCTTCTTTACGTTTGTTCTTTCTTTGGACTCTAGGGATAAGACTTTTCCTGAGATTTCCCATTGACTTCTATACTTGGCCAACAGGAAGTGTGATTTGGAAGACCAGGCAGTCTTCTGAAAACTGATTCTGGGCGATACCTCAAATTTTCTTGGTAGTCGTGATTATAAATTACTCCAGCTAGAGGTAATCGAGTGCTAATCGATTACTTGTGGCGTTTACTTGATGCCATGACAGGTTTTTAAAAGCATGCCTTTCTAGGAATGACGTTTGATTTGTTTTGCAAGGAGGAGGAGAGTAAAAGATCTAACCTAGATACTAAGGTGGATGAAACCCAGGGAGAAAGGAGCGGAAAATGGAGGAAAGAATGTGTTTTTGGCATAGTCTTGTCCTGGTAGGTTTCTTTTTTCCTTGCAGTCTTGTCGGTTTTTTCGTCCGAGAGTGTAGTAATCGGAAAGTAATGGAGTAATAAAAATAATCGATTACTGAGATTTTAATAGTTATCGCATTGATTTGTTCTATTTCTTCGATTACGGCCAGCACTGCTGAAAGAGGGGCAGAAGAACAGAGGAGGCAGCGGAAGATTTTCTCTTCAAACAGAACTTTGATAGAACAATCAACTACCATGTACTGAATGTACTTTCCTAGCTGTAGCTGTAACTGAAGTATCATAGATGTAACTTCAAATTTATGACCGACAGAGAGTTGTACTTATTATGATATGGTGCATTGATAAGGAAAAAGATGAAAAGAAAAACCGAGGAATGGTGTTAATATCTTAGGATGGTAATTAGGTACTTTCCCTGAGAACTGTCCAAATAGTTACCGTAAAATTACAAAGGTACAATTTTATTTTGTAGAGTGTAAGTAAGCGTATGACCCATTCACATACTTGTTTATGCCCAAGCGACAAATCTTTTTGAAAACGTACTGATGTCGTGACAGTCAAGGACAGTTTGCCTATCTCATATGATCGAGTTTTTCAGGGGAGGGAAAAATTGTATTAGAAAACGCAAGAAAATAATGCCAATCACAAGTTTGGTGCTGCTTTTGAATCAATGACTTTATGACTTACTCTGTTATAGCAAAGCACAACAATAACCCAGTCTGCAGATTGGCTATCTCTGAGATAGCCAATCTCTCCATGGCTGTGGTGTTATTTGCCTATCTCTGAGATAGCCAATCTCTCCATGGCTGTGGTGTTATTTGTTTAACAAAGTTGCCATCACCACAGGTATCCATAGAACGGACCAAGTCTAATTTAACCTGAACTCGCATAAACAACGATGGTCTTTGATATAGGCGAAAGGCGACAAAAAAAGAAGAGATTTTGATGACAACAGGAATGACAGGCAGTATAGAGCAAGTTCACTTCATATTGGTGGTAAAAGCTAGAGTTTTGCCCCAAGCAATGTGAGTGACAAAAATTAAATACGGATAAAACTCTTATTTTTGTTTTAACCGTAGCCGAATACATTCTAACTGAACAGACGCAACATTACATTATACATTACATCAATTCATCAGTGCAGCTTACCTTCAAAAACTCGCTTTGCCAAATGCAGTTTTACAAAAATGAGACAATTGCATTTCTTTGCTTTTCTTCTAACATTTGGATCTTGGCGTTTATCGAGGATATTTTGGTTTTGTTTTTGTTTTGCTTCTCTTGTAAAATTTGGTTTTTGGCGTTTATCGGGGATTTTGTTTTGTTTTGTTTCTGTTTTGCTTCTGTTGGAAAATTTGGATTTTGGCGTTTATCAGGGAGTTGCAGCCAAGCGATGAATAGTTCTAGAGAGGACCAGACTGACATCAAAGGAAACTTAATAAAAACCACATGGCGGAAGCATGGAAGGAACAATACGGAAACAAAAGTGGCGTTGGGCACCAGGGGGGACGAACTCGTGAGAGAAATTATTTGTTTACTGTGGGAGTTATCTCCCTGTCCGCTCCTCATAAAGTTCACAGTGTTAGTTTCAACCTCGGGGTCAAACTGGGGTGCGCGGGGTACTCACGGGGTAAGCGGAGGTATTTGCAGGAGGTATGCGTTAGGGGTGAGGGAGGGAGGGGAAAGGGAAAATGGTGGGACATTAAGCTATGGAAGGGCATAATATACGGTGGATCAGTATCCTAAACTGAATAGGTCTCAAGTCTTTCAATTCACACATTTTTTGCTCCTAAATCAATTGGTTTTTTTTGTCTCCATATGCCATTCAAATCCTGGAGAGAGCAACAGAAAACTTTGAATCTTCCACATGTTCAAACCCAGAATAAAGAACAAACCGTGTAAGTCTGATACTCTGCAAACCGTTCATTTCTGTCGCGTTTCTCAGTTGCACAAACTCTGTAGATCTGTTTACGTACTTTGAACAATATTATTGATCAAAAGCATCAAAAAGTTTCTTCTTTGATGCATTTCAATAACAATATTCATCCTCAGCTGGTGGTTGCAAAGCAAGCACGTACCACATGATAGCATTTTTTCCCCCTCTGTTTTGTAAAACTTGACCTCGGCTATAATGCAATTTTCATTTTGGACTTGAACATTCTGGACAGCAGGTAGACAAGACTATACAACTTGATTATTACTCAAACTCAGAGGTAAATTATCGTCGTGTCGACTTTGATCTCAAATCCGGGATACTCCTGACAATGCTGTTGTTCCGAGTTCTTCCTTTTGCAGTTTTGTTTTGTTTTGTTTAACGGATGAACTCAAAAACCATACAAACTTAACTGAATGGATCTCTTGCTTAGATTTCAGTTCAGTTCACAAGTATATATCTATTGCTTCGACGTTACAAACCCAATATGGATATATGTAGCTACCATGGACAGTACACAAGGAGACAAATGAACATATAACACAGAATTTAAAAAAAATTACAGACAAAAAATAACTTTATGGATCTCTTCCTTAGATTTCTATTTAAATTCACACGTTTACTTTCATTGCTACGATATTACAAAATATGGACATACAGCTACCATTGAATAGTACATAAGCAGACAATAATCAGATAAAATGAAAAAAAGAAAGTTACAGACAATAAGACAGACAGTTAAGAGTTCGTGAGATTTCTTGGTATTTCCAGACATGCAAACACTCTGGCCTGGACCATGTGCAAGTATGGGATACATTACCGTATATATTCGTACATACTCTTTTCTTGGAAGACATGCTCGATGTTAGTTTACACATTTATATCCATAGACACATACAAAATCCGATCTTCATAATAATATGGAACAAAAACAAAAAAAAAACAATCGCCCACGATTGAGGTCATGCTCTGTCTGTAGTTTGATTTCCCTTGATACATTTTTGCTTCTTATGGCAGAGTAGGAATTTTTCCAGACGGAATTGTCACGATCAGAATTAATATTGTTACAGAAAAGTGCTAGACATTGTTATTTGTATTTTCTTAGGTGTGGATGGAAGCGACTTTTGGCAAAGACACACAAGCAAACAACGTGTGGTTATGTCTCAAGAATTGATGAAGTGCTTCACCTGTACTTCATCTCTACAGTTTGTCTCGCTCAAAATTCTTTTATACAAGCTATAAGCGGTATTTGCCTGTGTATGAAAATACTGAAATGCAGTCAACTCCATTTAACGGTATTTCCTCTTTATCACGAGAAAAGCTTGCCACTAAAAGGAATTGCGTGATTCATTGAGTTTTGCAAAGAAGTGTAGCAATTTATTACGTGGAAAATGTTGCTATTATCCGGATTGCAATTAAGCGAAGTCGACTGGATAACCAGGCTTGGTGTTAAGTCACACGCGGACGCAAAAGTACACGATTTAAATCCAGTTATGGCGCCTCCACACGTGGACGGTCTAGCCATGAGTGTTGTACATTTTGCTTACTACCTTTTTGATGCGTCTGACGCAGTCGGATCAAAGTTCATCTGTAAATTGTCGTTCGAACGATCAGTTTATGTAGATGGATTCTGGAAAAATCATTCCCTTGCGATATGAAAGATGTAGACTGCGCTAAATTTCGTTTATATGCATCTTTATGAGTTTTTGAGATCGTCTACACCGTATTGATATATTGAATAATGTCGTCGTTTCAGTAATGCTTTGGCGAGCCGGACTCATTAAAACGCTAGACTTCAGAATGAAATGCGTCGCATTGATATCTGTCTATCTATCTATCTATCTATCTATCTATCTATCTATCTATCTATCTATCTATCTGTCTCTCTGTCTCTCTGTCTGTCTGTCTGTCTATATATATTTATATATATATATATAATATAATATAACTCCTCGGACAAACGATACTTTCTACTCACCACCCTCCTCCCTCGCTCCATTCTGTCCCATAACCACAGAGAATCTCACTCCAGGAATGCCATGTATTATTCTGTGTTGATAACGAATCTAGCATCACATACCAGCATTCACTAATTAACCTCGCAAATAAGTCACACAGTGCATAATACACTCTACTCGTCTCTCAACGGTGTGACTTTGTATACATTCTTCTGTCTTCGCTCGTCCACACTCGAAAAGCGCTGTATGGTTTACAATTTTTCAGTAAACGCTGCTTCCTTTCTTTCATTTCTCATTCTCTCCCTCCCTCTCTCTCTCTCTGTCTCTCTCTCTCTGTCTCTCTCTCTCTGTCTCTCCTTCTTTCTCTCTGTCTCTCTCTTTCTGTCTTTCTCTCTGTCTCTCCCTCTCTCTCTCTCTCTCTCTNTCTCTCTCTCTCTCTCTCTCTCTCTCTCTCTCTCTCTCTCTCTCTCTCTCTCTCTCTCTCAATTTCTCGCCTTGCTGTATGCCTTTCTTATTAAAACACTAAAAAAAAACCTTATTAACTCACTTAAGGCCATCGTCAGATCATTTGATAAGCGATATATATAGTGTGGCATTTCAGTAACCGGTTCCTTTCCCATATTATCGAATTATTTGCCACTATTATTCCGTCTTTTCACCACTTGAACTTAATAAATGCATTAAGTCTATCTGGAACTGGAAAATTCAGTGCCCACAGTGACCCTCTCTTCAGGAATTTGAGGAACGAAGAATGCACTGGTTAGTTGCCTCCCTTGGGCGTGGTCGAACTTTAACAATATCGAGCGCACGATATCGAAAATACACGATGAGATGCTGTCCCACTAAACAAACACATGGGTTAGGTATCGCACCCAAGATTCTGAAAACCAGTATCGTAATTCGACACACGTGTGGCGCGTTAGTGGTGAGTCTCTTCAAAATGTCATCGCCTCTAAGATGGGGAGAAAGGGCAGTGTTAACACTTTGGAGACGTTCGTACGTCTGGCGTCGGACATAAGGCATAGGGTATAGGGCCAGAGGCCAGAGGAGCACATATGGTGTATTTTGAGTGCGTAACCCGAGGGACAAGGAGACGAGAGGTTAAGATGTTGTTTTGTATTGTGAGGGGACAGGATGAAAAGGGACAGTGGCAACAAGTAGAACAGGGGAGGTGGAGGTGAAGAAGAGATGTAAACAGTAACATTAAGAGAGACAAAAGCAACTTCAAAAGCGGCAATGATGATATTGACTCTTGTAATAATCAAGGAAAAGAAGTAGATTATCAAGAAACTTCGGATATAGACCTTATGCCTTAAGTGGCAAGTGGCAGTCCAGACATAATGCATAATAATGACTATTGTATCATCCAGAACAACCTACATAAACAATTGTTACAGCCTGAATTCTTCACTGCCTTATGCCAGACAGATTCATCGGGCGTGTGAAAAACATTTTTTATAAGGATAGACATGAAAAAAAAAATTGAGTACTATAATTTTACTTGTTTGTTGGCATATTTTAACCTTTGCAAAGAAATGTCGGGTTTATGAAGATTTGGTTTTTTTTTTTTTTTGTGATTATTAGGTTTTGATTTTGAAGAGTTTTTTTTGTGTGATCCTTAACAGTGAAGGAGGTAATAATACTACCAGTGACAGCAACAATTCCACCAGGAAAACCAACATGACCATCAACAATTTGAAGCATCAGGAACAGCAACGAAAGCATAAATCAATATCAACATCTATATTACAGTTGCAATAACGACAGTAGGAACAGCTACATGAACACACACACACACACACACACACACACACACACACACACACACACACACACACAGAGAGAGAGAGAGAGAGAGAGAGAGAGAGAGAGAGAGAGAGAAACCGGGACGACAAAGACCAAAATGCTGTCAACATAACGTTCGAGAGATAAAACCTCGTAACTTTACGTCACCATTCAGCTAGAGATACCGTCTCTCATCATTTACAATGTTTATATCACAGTGTGTACTCGAAGTTCCAGATCTCTCAGCACCACGAACCAATATAGACTGGTCTAGTTTCTATCACTGACACAGAATCTGTTTATTTTAGACCCACTTGTCATTGGTGAAACAAGTTAGGCAGAACAGGTATTTTGGTAGCAGGTGAATTTCCCAGATAACCTTTCAGTTAATTATGCCTTATGAAGTACAGAGGTCTAAGCTATGTCTACTGCTACGTAGGTCGTACAAATCGGGAGGAAGATCAGATACTAACACGGAGGTCTGTCAGTCCTTTGTATGATATAGATCTAAAAGATAGATCGTGTCACCGGAATGGTCTGATTCTAGGGGGTTTGTCACTCATACCTCAGAACAGGTGGGTAGGAGAGATAAGGAAATTATGATGAAATAAAGTGCGTCAGGTGCTGGGATGAGAGATGACAGTTTACTTCTCTCGGTTTTTTTTTGTTTTTGTTTCGTGTTTTCTGCCTTTGTCTATGGTTTTGCCTGTGGCTTAGTGAGGCTTTGCTGGGCCGGGAAAAGAGAAGTTGAGTAACAGCAAAGCATTTAATACGATGAACTAGGATGTAAGTCATTTTGTCTGAGGAATTAGAAGAGGAAAAGCTGCATATGATGTCAAAATAGCTCACGCCACGGCGCAATAATAGAGAGATTGCGCATTAACCATGGGATCTCTAACCATCGTAAGAAATACATGAGTGTATCGATACAGAATCCACGCACAGTAGCGTTCAGCATGCAGAGTTAATGCTATTCTTACGATGGTGCGAGATCTCACTATTATGTGCAAGTTCTCAAAAGCCGTGATTGTGCTGACGAGTTGTGAAACACTAACTCAAACAAGACAAAGATACGAAGCTTATGCTACAACAAATAGTGGAAGAAGGTCTCTCCATATCACATAGTATCTTCCCTTTCCTGAAAATCTTCTTCAGTGAGGGAACCTCCCCAATTATTCATACATAGCTGCCACATAGGTCTTCATTGTGAATGCATTATCGCCATAACACGAGCAGCGAAGACGTGGTGAGAAGGCCAGAAAAAAGTCAAGTTCCTTCTTAGAAGGACGTAACGTCAGTGCTCTAACCAGCTGCCCCAGCAGCCGGCAGCCCCTGATGCGCTAACGGCAAAGAAAGTTTATTTTGAACAAGTTTACTACACTGGGGCATTGTTTAGTCCGGCAGGCTTCTGGAATGTGACACGGAACCAAGGAAAGAAGGTAGAAACTAAGTGTCGAGAAAAGAATTTCACCTTCCAAAATCAGCCAGCCAGACAAATAATCCTATAGTAAGCCCTGACTTAAGAATAAGACTCGAAATCGTGAATGAGTAATGCTTAAAGTTATTGTTTTTAAAAAACCCGTTGTGTTTGGAAAACAAAGCTGTGAATTACACAAAAAGTGTGTTATGCTGCCCTATTTTAGCTAGACTATATGGAGATTTTGGTTAGCTTAGGTTAGCCACGCAGAAAGTTTGGGTTTTTTTGGCTTTTTCGGATAGGCCAAGTAAGAGGTTGTAAGAAGTAGGATGGGATGTACTGTGGTAAGATAGATTGTATGTAATGTTAGTGATGATGATATTGCTGTTTCAGAGCTATAATTATCACTCGCCACATCTTTCCGTAGACAGGGGGCTCGATAACCGAAGGCCGGTCCGAGGGCTGAGGGCCGAGGGCCCAAGGTAAAGTGAACGTTGATAAGTCTAGTGAGAAACAACATTTCTAAGTCTTTTCGAGAAGGATCTATGAGGTTATTTTGTTCAGTATAAGATTAGAAGCAGGAGAAAAGCATTAAAAATAGAATGCTGCTAATGTAGTTAAAGAAAGAAAGTGTTAACGATGCTGCAATTTCCTAAACAGTTTCTAAACAAATTCGGGAACGCTTTGAATCAGTGGTGGCCCTCGGGCAAGAAAACATCGTATTTTCCCCGAGTTCCCAGGACACTTTGGAATGCCTTCAAGAACAAATCTGACGGAATTTCAGAGAAGAAAAAAAAAAGACGAAACGGAGGCGCATCCTGCCCTCTTCCTTGTTCCTTTCTTAACTCTGTACACTAGACGCCCTTGTCTCAGGCAATAAGCTTAAAGGCTCTAGTCTGGCTCCACCTCTTACAGCGCCCCTGAAAGTTACCTGAAAACGAAGCTGAGCGGTGCAGATGTTTCTTTTAACGTAACAAGTCGGGTCATTTCATCTGTTTAATTAGCGATAGCGTTCTAAATTCTGCTCGCTTTGGCCTCTTTGAGGTTTACAGCCACTGACTTGGGGCGCTCATGTTTGGAATAGGTAGAGACAAGATTGGAGTGAGGGAGGAGGAGAACTTGGAGAGTGGAGAGGAAGAGACGTGAGTTAAAATCAGGAGGCCAGTTTTATAACCGTAACGGTAGTCCTTTCGGTTGAACCCTGCACGATGATAGTGGTTGATGGTTTCACGTTGTTTTGTTGGTGATGACAATGATGATGATGATGATGATTACGATAGTGTCGAGTATGAGAAAATGCCCTAGAGAGAGAAACTGTTTGTTTTAGAAATGTGCAGAGGGGCATTAATATGGCTCCTAATCCTATCCATGGGTGGAAGTAGGCCTAGGGTGCCAGTCATTATACAAGGTATCAGAGTTTAATAGTAGAATAAGCCGTAATGACAGTATTTTTGTCATTCTGCATTGCCCTTTGGTTAGACGAGTAGCTGGGAAGCACACACACACACACACACACACACACACACACACACACACACACAAAATGGTCCGAGCCCGCAATTTCGCCAAAGATACGGGTCAACAAAAAATACCATATTATAGCGGTATAACGCAAGGACGACGCCACTCTAGTGGATACATTACATTTCGTTCCACATTAATTCCCTCAACGGATGAAATATTCAGGTAACTTGAAATATGCTATGTATATTTCGTTCCCCGTTTTCTCAGGCACGGTAGGGAACTGGACTTATTTGAAACACATACTCGACCCATAGAAAATAGAAATTATTGTGAGTATTTCTGGCAAAGTTCAGTATCTTCTCTCTCAATCTCTATGGGCTCCGGTTCGTCTCACTATGAAAATATGATATAGATGAATGAAAGACGTGTATCGTAAGTCTCGCATTTGTATTGGCAAAACAGATGTTTCCACTGTTACACATTGTACAATTTTCATGAATTGAAATGTATACGTTTTCTGCTTTCAAAGATCTCAATAGATATATGAACGAAACGTATAGTCATATTCCAAGGTGTGATAGTATGTGACGAATACAGTCATATAGTATATCTTCGTTGGAGGGAAATGGAACGAAACGTAAATCAAGGCCCACTCATTTCTGGAACGATATGTACTGTGCCTCAAGGGAAATTCCGGAAATGGAACGAAACGTGTTCCACCGACTCTAGTGATCGAAGAAAACTGGTTTCAGCACCAGAGAGGAAAAACCAGTGTCAAAATGTGAGCGTGGGATGGACGTAGAACTTTTTCATATTAGGTTGTTCTCTTGAAAGAACTCTACATCATGTTTGATGGTCGAAATGTACATTATCACATCAATGACATCATTGTATCATATAACCCATAACACTTTCAGCTGTTTCATTAACTTGGGTTTAACAATGATGTATGCTGTCTATTTATAGTGAAGGTACAGATGTGTCTACGTGATTACATGATCTAAGGAGGGCATGTGGTTTCCGTTTCTTCACAGACTAGATTCAGATTAACTGAATATGTTACTGTAGACGACGCCAATGTAGTTTACCCCGTTCATTAAAAGTTACCAGGGGCGGATCGAGGCATGGGTATTATGGGCGCCTGCACAGGACCCCCATCCCGAAAGAAGAGAATTGTTTTTCTTTTAATGGAGAGAAAAAGAGGGTGGTGAGAGAGAGAGAGAGAGAGAGAGAGAGAGAGAGAGAGAGAGAATGAGAGAGAGAATGAGAGAGAGAGAGAGGGAGGGAGAACAAGAAATATAGAGTTGGAAGGAGCGAGACGAATGTTCATTTTTATTGTCAACACTTCTGCTGCGGTAAATTTCAAACTCTGAGGGGGGCTCCGCCTTCCTCATATCAAGGGCCTCACGAACTCTAAATCCGCCTCTGCAAGTAACTGCAGAATAATTCCCGCTGAAAATCCGTAATCTCTTTGTTTATTGTGAGAGGCAGAGATATTAGACAGAGATAGAGTTAATGTGAGGGTTAGCGACCAGAGATGGAAGGGACGACGAGAACATGAGATAGAAATGTGCATGTTTCTCTTCAAGTTTTATTTAAACTGAAGACAAGACGCAGTCGACTTTGTCCGCTTAATGACAATATCCGTCTTTTAGCAACATTTTTTTTTCACATAACAATCATAATAGTCTACTCCGCTTGTAAGCAGTCTGGATAATGGCAACTCGCTTAATCGCAACATTTTGCAAACAGCAAAAACTGTATATTTGTATTTAAAAATCACTGGATAATTGCACTTCTTTTAATCGCAACTTTTTCCTAGTTCCCGAGGAGTTTCGATTTATCGGAGTTGATTGTACTATAACGTCAATAGCTAATCTTATGTCCTTTTACTGACTGTTTTCACTACTCCAGAGGACACGCAATTAAGCACATTTGAGAGTTTCTGTTTAAAATGAAGTAGATGATAGCAACTTCTTTTAATTTCTACGTTTTCCCATGTCCCTCGAGGAGTTGCAATTAAGCGGAATCATCATTAGACTATTACACCACAATTTATTGTGACAGAGGCGACGGGTGTCCGCCCATTTTTCACAGCACACCTGCATGGAAAGAGTCCATTAATGTCTTCTAATTTTCGGTTAACCCGGCCTGTGGTCTAATCCTATTTTTTTTTGTTCTGTGTCTGTTTATGATAAGATTATAAATTTGTTTACGACTGTATAAAGTGTTGTTAAACTGGGTGAGGATTTATCGCTGCAGGTTGCTGACACCTCGTACATTCCTTTTGGGCTGCTTTACTTGAACATGAGCCAATCTTTCACCGCTGTGGAGCGATAAAATATTGTGTAATCGATGCCACATTATTTGAATACGAGCGATGAATAAGGATATTCAATGTGTGGGAACCATCGGAATCGATTCTTCGATTTGTTTCGTGCTAGAGCCCTGTGTCATTCATCGTTCGCCAGAAGATCGGGATAACAGTGGAATTGATGGT
This sequence comes from Ellobium chinense, assembly GCA_033807755.1. Taxonomy (NCBI): domain Eukaryota; kingdom Metazoa; phylum Mollusca; class Gastropoda; order Ellobiida; family Ellobiidae; genus Ellobium; species Ellobium chinense. Next base: position 327,904 of record JAWQUT010000301.1, on the reverse strand, counting down.
CTTGGGGTAGAGGAATCGGATGACAGATAAAGGAAAGAGATTATTTACAATGGAACATCGATATCAAATACTCGTATAAATAAATATAACTTTTTATTAAGGATAAATTTTATACCCATAAATTCATAACAATTTTGTTATTTTATATATGTAGATACTGATATTACGTATATCTCAATAATAAGTATACGTTTTGTCATGCAGCAGGGCATACTTCAATGTAAGGTTCTATTGTATTTGTGTACATAATTTGTGTAACTTAGTTCATGTATCCCGTTGTCTGTTAGTTTGTTACTACTGTGCTTTTAGTTTTACGTTTAAGTTCGGATCCCTTATGGATTGATACGGCAGAAGTAGACTTGGGTTTGTGGCATTTCCTGTTATTACGATCATATGACATGTTATGAACCAGTTGTGAAGTTCACATGCGATCCTAGTTTGTAACGTGCAACATGACCATGACAGCAAGCAATCCCATATGTGTATTTCTACCTGTGTTATAACGGTCCGTATAAAAGCCCACCTTGAAAAACAAAGCGTTGCATTGTCCGTTCTTTTGGTCGATCCTCACTGACAAGTTATTTAGTCATGCATATCAGTCAGTCAGTCAGTCAATCAGTCAGTCAGTCAGTCAGTCAGTCAGTCAGTCAGTCAGTCAGTCAGTCAGTCAGTCAGTCAGTCAGTCAGTCAGTCAGTCAGTCACTCACTCACTCACTCACTCACTCACTCACTCACTCACTCCCCTCCCTCACTCACTCCCCTCCCTCTCTCCCTCACTCACTCACTCACTCACTCACTCACTCACTCACTCACTCACTCACTCACTCACTCACTCACTCACTCACTCACTCACTCACTCACTCACTTATCTCAGTCGTAATTCTTACTTACCACTGCATCTTTTACTACTCATTCCCCAAGGTTCTTTTGTTCCCTTCACTTCCTTGGTCTTTCATTATGTGACAATCTCTTTCTCTCATATTTCTCCTCTCTGTCTATCTTTCTCCACATTTTGTTGTTCAGCAATTTATTTGTATAGTCTACACTCTGTTCTCCTCTTAGAGCCGGTGTGTCTTTGGGCCTCTTTATGTGCATCAGACAACGGCGTCAGACTAAGTTAAAGGCACTCTTTATTCTTTGTTTCTTAGTTTTCTTTTCACCTTAACCTGATTGTCGTCAATGATTCCATGGTTTACTTGTTTACCTGATCTTTGTGTGTGTGTGTGTGTGTGTGTGGGTGTGTGTGTGTGTGTGTGACATTCTTTTTTTCTTTTAGCAGTTCCTCACTTATCTATTAAATTACCATTGTTTCCTATCCAATATTTGTGCCAGAATATCCTTTCTCTCTCTCTCTCTCTCTCTCTCTCTCTCTCACTATGTGTCTTTTTCCTCTTCTCTCTCTCTCTCTCTACTTTTCACTCCTTTTCTTTATCTCTCCCTCCTCATCCTTTAATCTGTTAGCGATCACTTGAAAAGATGGTGTTTTAATTGAACTCCTTTATTTCGTTCCTTCTCTCTCTCTCTCTCTCTCTCTCTTTCTCTCTTCCCCCATCAGTGCTCCCGCCCGTGCGCTCGAATCACGCGGATACGAATGGAACCCATCGGAAATAGAAGAAAAATCAATTTTGGCATGGCGTGTGGCCATTTTGGTTTCGCCTCTTGCCAATTCTGGACAATTCTTGCGAGATTTGTGAGGCCCCTCGATTTTATGCCCCGGATTTTGTGCGATCGGGCTGCTGAAAATGGTATTTACTAAAGAACAATTTAGCTACCATTTTATGAGTCCATAAGCCCGGGCCATCCCATTTTGGGTGAGCGAGAGATTCAATTAGCAGGATTGTCCTGGGTCAGAGTGATGTATGTCTGATAGATCAACTGTGATGTCTGTCTGGGCTTTTGTCTGCCTAGAAGGTCTGTAATAAACATGAACCTATCAATCTACTCATGATTTTCTCTTGCTCGGGAATCTATTGATGACCGTCTGATTCGCCGCTTGCATTTCGACTTCCCAGCTTTCGGCTGAACTTTTTCTTCTCTCTCTCTCATGCACTCTTTCCCAACCCTTATGCGATTTTCATCTGACTTCCCCCCCTACTTAGACGTTCGTGCCCTCCTGTCTCTCTCTCTCTCTCTCTCTCTCTCTCTCTCTCCCTCTCCCTCTCTCTCCCACTCTCTCCTTCTCCACTCTCTCTCTCTCTCTCTCTCTCACACACACACACACACACACACACACATACACACACACATACACACACACACATTCTCTCGTCTTTCTCAACGTCTCTCTATCACTTATCTTGTTCCCTGGACTCTCTTGTCCAATCAATCTCTCCTTTCGTCTTGAATCTGTCTTCTTTCTATTTGAACAGTTCTCCCCTTTGTCATCTCTTAACGATTACGTCCTGTATCGAAACTGTAATTTAATTCCGGCTAGAATGAACTTTAAGAAAATTTCAGATTAGGTACAAAGAATATTCAAATTAATCTATGGTAAGTGTTAAACACTTTATGGGGACTTCTAATTAACAGATACAGCCAAGAAAAGACAAGTAATAGGATTCAACGTAACGACAGAAGCAGAAAAGACAGGGGACATAATGCGTCCATTTCTTTTATCGGTTATCGTTCCTTGCCGTCCATTCTCTCTCCTCTTTGACCATAATATCTAGCCTATCTTCTACACACTTTCTATTAAGAATTGTCGCTACTGCAGCATTCATTCTATCTTACAACTGTACACCTTTTTTCTCGGTGTTCCTTTCTATTTCTCTCACTTTCCCATCTAATGGTCAATCTGTATACGTATTAAGGTATGTCCAGCTACAGAATATCTTTAATGAAATAACCTTTCTCAGTATTTCTCTCATTCGTCCATTCTCTTTATATTTCGCATTATTTCCTGTCTTCTATAATGCTAAGTTTTCTTCTATTTATAGCCCAACAAAGAGCAAAAAACACGCCGTCGAAACTCACCAGAACCACATACTTTTGTCGAGAGCTTTATCGAGAGCAAAAGTGCCAACATTTTTAAGTCATTAGAAAGACTAATTAATCCATAAGCGCTTTTAAATATTCCTTTAGATAACGTGGTTTCATTCTCAGATCAGTTCACTCTCGACTAAAACATCTTTCTCGATTCCCTGAGGGGCGTGGTTGCTCGCCCTCTGACACACCAATGTTAACACGACAGCTGTCAATCAAAATAGAATCGACCAATGGCTTGAATTGGTAAATCTACTTTGCGAGATTGACTGACCTAATTACTTTATTAGATTTTATGGTCAACAAGAGTTTGCGGTTCTTTGTTTTAAAAAGTGGATTGGATAAAAAAGAAAGGAAATTAGGCTGTTCCTCGTGTGAGTGCTGCTGTGTTTGTTCGAAAATGAAAGCAGACAGGAGATTGAAATATAATGGATTGAAGAAAGTAGGGTCAGAGTCGCGAAAACGAGAGAATGAGAGGGGACGGGAGAGAGTTGAAATTGAGAGAAGATAAGGATGATAATGAAATGGTCTCCGTTTAGTAGGAACTTCTCGGGAGCTTGGGAAAAGTATTGAATAAAAGAAGTTCAACTTATCCAAAGCCTTTATAATATAATATACATATAGAAAACACCGTACTCCGTAATATGTGTATGAAAATTGGCGGCTGGAAGGCGAAGCGTGGGTGGGGAGGGGGGAAGGGAGGGGGCTGGCTGAGAGTCTGTTTTCACGATACAGCAACTCTGCTTTATTATAATAAAATTCCAAATGCAGCATGACAAAAGTTGTATTTATGCAGAGAAGACTTTAAGAGAAGCTATGTGTTTTCAGCCTCAGTTTATGTGCTATGAAAAATATTGCTATTAAGGGGATATCGGTTAGGTGGAGTCGATTTGCTATCATTTGACATTGAGACAGACATAACAGACATAGGGCTGTTAATGTAATATGTTCTCTCTCTTTCTCTCTCTCTCTCTCTCTCTCTCTCTCTCTCTCTCTCTCTCTTTCTCTCTCTCCACCTCTCTCTCGCTCATTAAAAGCATCCAAATCAGTGACGCAGCAGTGCGTCTCAAAATACTTGGCACATCTGAATACACCATTAAGTTGAGATACACAAAGGCTGCCTGTGAAATACAGCTTTTAATTCGCACGTCACGACAGTAATTATTATTCTGAGCAAGGATACGCGTGAGCACTGTGAAGCCTTTCAGAACGCACGTCCATTTCTTGTGAGCTGTAGATCTATGAAGCAATGCACACCGTGTGCTATCTAAATAAGCCTCAATTCTGTGAGTTTCTTAATCACTGGCGGTATCTGCTATGTTTACAAACATTTCTTACCTCTTATCTCCGTAATTTCTAAGCTAGCCATTAGCGACGCCGTGTTGGATAGACTTCTACTGTCTCTTGAGAGTGGGCGTGTACAAGCTGTCTTTTTTATCCTCTTCCGGTCCTTTTTCTTTCTTTCTTTCTTTCTTTCTTTCTTTCTTTCTTTCTTTCTTTCTTTCTTTCTTGTCTCCATAACTTCTTACGCCAAACTTCTCATGTCAACTCATTTTAGCCTATCACTTGTTTGTTCTCTCTTTCTCTCTCTCTCTCTCTCTCTCTCATCTTATCTCTCTCTGTTTCTCTTTCTCTCTCTCTTTCTTTCTAGCTATCTTTGTTTTTTTCTCTCCCTCTTCTCAAAATGTTGTAAAAGTTTCTAGTGCCCGCAACGTATTTTTGTAAGAGTTAAAAAAAAATTGTGCTCAGCTGTGGCTGGCTAAGCAAGGCATTGTCTTGAACAGAATATGAGCCTTGAAGTAAAACCCGGCGAACTCCCAACTTCATGCAGTCAAAACATCGACATGCTCATCTTAATAAACCACTCATGCACGTCATTCGAGCATGACAAACCACAGCTCCAACAGATCGTTACTTCCACTTTTTATTTTCCATTGTCAGAGGAATATGATTGGTAATGGTTTGATACATCGTCTTGTTTTAAAATTTTGGCTGATGCATCTTTGCGAGATTTGATGATACAGTCACATCACCTTTTACTCTTACAATGAAGGTGAGCTTCAATGTAGTTGACCGTGTAAGAGCGGTTTATGCATTAATCGCTAGTCACTTGTTCTCTAAGTAAGATTTTACCAACTAGCCCGGAGACTTCACAGACTCGAAATTACGAAGTGGTCCCTTGGAATTTAATATCACGAGATCCTACTGCAGTTACGAGAGTTAAACCACACATTGGCTTTCTCAAAACAGTGAGCCACCTCCTAGATATTCTGTATAATTACGTAATTCTTACGGTAACTAAACAGCGGGAAAGATATCGGCTGATTCTGCTAGCTATGACCTCCAGTAGCAAATAAACGATTCCTGCTTTTACAAAGGTTAACGAATGTATAGGTTATAGGGAACAGAGAATGCACAGATGCAGTCGTGGCACCAGATAATGCCTTAATTCCAGACTGCATTTCGATGTAAACACATTTCAACATCTCTCCACACCTGCACCGCAAAGTCCAACTACGCTCACCTGACACGTATTTGGGAAGAATAGCATCATAGCTTTTCCTTTTGATGAAGCCGAAAGCCACTCACAGAATCCCGCAGAAACCGTGCAAAGCACATGATTTTCAGTGTACAAGGAACTGACTAAACACTGAAGACCACATTATGTAAGACTAGCTTGGACATTCCAAAGATCAAAAGTTGTACAAATTCATCTTAAATGTGAGGTTTAATTTTGAACTAACATTGTATTCAGTACTACCGATTTTCATTTGCCTCTAAGTTGTTAGAGAAATGACGAAACCAGTGGATGTTGTGCGTTGACTTCTTATATAATTATATTGTGGTGACCCGCATTTTCGGAAAGTTATCTTGTTTAAGAAATATTCTTCTAGCAGCAAATTACTAGAAGAGAAAATAACAGCTTTACCAGAGATGAGTCAAGTTAAAGTTGTCAGTGTATATTTCCAGTGCTCATACCGACTTGAAGAGAGATTGAATTGTGTTTCATCCAAAAGGTTTCTGGTGAGAGTACTGGCCAATTCAGTGATACTTTTGGGCCCTTGACAAAATCCGCCACACCCTTCCGGTCGCTGCTGATAGGCAGAGGTAACTGAGTACGAGATCAAAACGAGCCACACCTAGATATCACCAAATAAAAAGATGACAGAAGTCCCATACCTCTGTTGGCAACAAGATGTGTTCTTTTTCTTAAGAATGATCTAATTTTTTCAGCCTTACTCAACTATTTAGGAGCTTTCTGAGTGGGCTATGGCGGCATACAAAGTTTGTCCAGAGAATGGCATCCACGTTAGAAAAGGTGCGTTTTGCTTGCCATCACAGTTTTAAGCAGATTACTATCGCAGAGACAGCCAATTTGCAAACTGGGCTGTTTTTGTGCTTGCTGCAATCCAATACATTCATCAAATGTCACAGACAAAGAAAATCACAACGTCAATGGTTTAAAAAAAACAACAACAAAACAACAGCATTAAAGCTTGACAGTGGCATTGTTTGCTTGTGTTGTCTAATACATTTTTTTCCTCCCTCTCCCGAAGAACTCTCTTAAATGAGATAAGCGAATTGCCTTTGACGTTGTGCAGTGTCCGATTTTTACGCCAGACAGTCTGTCTATGAAAGCGGAAGTCAGTAGCCTATGTTTCTTCAATCTTTTGCCTGTCCAGTATTTTTGGGCGGCTCCTGAGTCAGAGTGACGACAACTTCCGGCTGTCTGGAGCAGGTGAAAAGATATGCAGGCTGGGATAGAACGCACTGGATAACAGATTGCATTATAAAAGTCTTTATTCGTTTTGTGTTTGGATCCAATTCCTTATTTACAGTATTTCTCTTGTACATGTAAATTGAACTATCGAAATTTCACTAAACATTGCTAGTCTAACTTACTAGCTATAATTTATATATTATTTATCTCAAGGTGACCCAGATTCCTAAGGAGTTATGATACTCTTTGATATAATAATTTTACAGGAGCTGTTCTACAAACTGCAGTCAATATGTATAGTGTGCCGGACCGAGTGCTTAATGTTATACGAAGAAAGGGAATAACTGTGAATGAAAGGGAAACTGTGCGCGTTCATTATTTAGTTGTATGTAGAACTTTATTATTATATGTCTCGTGTGCTGTCCCATTGCCAAAGTATATTTTTTGTTCACGCACGTGCTACAGACTACAAAGTCTGGATTTGAGATGAATAAAGTTGTTAAACTCATGTAAATTTAAGACTTCCTCTTCTAAAAAAAAACCTATCTGATATTGCCATGCATCAAGAAAACGCGATAAAACTTGGCGATGTAAGAAATTTTGAGAATAGGACGCCATCTTATGAGTATCTGTTCTGTACACTGTCACTGTGACCATTGCCACTGATTCTCTACGATGTAAACGAATATCCACCACCGATGCACATTCGGTGTTGAGTCCGGGTGGAGTCTTGGATAGTTCTTCACTTCTTCAGATCCCCGAAGATGTCTCGACTAAGCGAGACTCGATTTGGAAAGATCAGGCTAAACAACTTGAAGAGTAGAGAAGTGCAGCTTATTTCGAAGTTAGAAGTGTTCACAATAGTCATTGTTTAACAAAGAAAAGGGGTTAGGGAAAGGCTTGAATTACGGCGAAATCGAGCACACTGTTGGGAAGGGGCTGGAGAGTAAGAGAGCGCTGACTCCGTGCATTCTGTGATTCATGAAACAGGCAGGGAATGGGTCCTTCACTATTAAATAACGTGTGCTTTTGTCCGTGAGGCAATGGGCTGTCAAGAGCGTATTGCTCACAGCTGAAGGGTTTATACCATCATCACTATTAAAGAGACGGTTTATTGTTTTATTGCCAAGGGGTCATTATTAGTGTTAAACTGTATCTTTTGCCATCTGGTTGTTTGAATCAGTATGGCATGCAATTACATATGGCGCTGTCAATGAATTCTATCAAAATGACTGTTTTACCACACTGTTGTTTCATCAGTATTCTTTTGATATTTCTGGTAAGAATTCTTCTAATCGAGGGCAAAGAGAAATCGAGGGCAAAGGGAAGGAGGAAAGAGGGAGAACATGTTAAAGAGGATAAAAAGAGGAGGCATTGAAAAAGAGTAAAGACGATAATGAAAGTGTTGATGTATAAAATGAAAGATGAGAAAGAATAAATACCGTATGTGTGGGGTCTATGAGAATGAACGACTGCATGTGGTACGCCCGACTTTTACATGCGAAACAGAGCTGAGTGGTTAACAGGTTTAATGTAAGCCTTAATGAACTACGGGTTGTTAAATGAATGAGGTAGAAATTAAGACGTAATGATTGGGGAAAATATAGTGACAGCGGCAAATGGGTAGAGTGAACGAAAGGTAGCAGAGTCCTCGCTCAGCTGAGCAGCCTGGAAAGAAGAAAATTAAAGCACTCCAAGAACAAGTCTGAGAGTAGAAAAGAAATCGAAAATTAATAAAAAGACTTGAGCTGCTAATGCTACGAAAAGCTTTAACAAATAAGTGGGCATCTTGGATCTTATCCCAAAAAGCTTTCTACTGGCTCCATATATGATGAGCAGAGTGACGTCTTCAGTGTGTTTTTCTCCTACTAATTCTCACACAAAATAAAGGACATCTTTCAATGTACAAGAGAAAGGTTTAGAGGATAGAAAGGTGTGAGGGCCCGAAACCATTACTATCGGTATTAATTTTTCTGCAACGATATTCAATTCCTCATTGATCTTTGTGCGCTTAAAGATTTTTTTGTGATAGGATGTTGATACATCGATCCGTCTGTCTGGTTGTTTGTCCATTTTTCTGGTTGTCTGTCCATTCACCTGACTTCCTGTTCATTTGCCACCTGCTGTACCGTCCAGTACCGTCATATTTTGGAAAAAAATGTTTCTGTCTAAATAAAAATGTGAAGCTGAATCTGAAATCTAACATGGAGAACAGATAGCGAGAAACAAAAACCAATTAAAGGAGGATGTATGACCTAATTCTTATGACATGATACCACATGGCCAGGCCTGGTAGTTTTACTCCCCTCCTCGTTTGGCTCATTCACCTATCCAGTTATTTCTCCTTCACAAACGCAGAAGATGCGCAAACATTTTTCGTTCATTGAACGGGCCTAACCCCTGCAGGATACCGCTGCCGCACTGGCTGTGTTTGGAAATAGTACTGGACTGGTATCGGTACCGATATACTCGATACCGACTACTTTTTGGAGTATCGCGTAGGCGAGTGTCTGTCGTAAGGTATCGAGTAGTTTGATGAATTTCCTCGTAGTTTACTCATTGAGTGAGTTAGTATAAATGCAGGTCGCTGCGAAAGGATTATGATTGCGCCAAGGTTGATTTCTTTGGCTCTCTGGTAGCCTTATGCCAATCTTGTTGGAGAAAAACGAAACAGCAGATTTCTATTTCTGTATTCAAATGTACGATCGGCATCAGGCTAACGGAATATGACATGAGTGACCCTTAGCGCAACTACAACCCTATCGCAATAATTGCCTTTACTCTATGATTTGGTGAAGGCGAACATTGTCATGTCCCTAGATATTAGTACATGTAGTTTTCAGTTCATTTCCAGTGAAGTAAGAATATGGACTGCTTCAGTAAAGCTAAAATTGTGTTCCGAAAGAGCAAAACCCGGCATTATTCAGGTTAAAGTTTATGATTCTAACGATCTGTTTTGGACTGAGCATCATTTCTTACCATAACTGATAACACATCACATTTAGAGTCACATTTCATACGAAGTAAAGAACTCGATATCGTGTTCGATAACCGGAAAAGTACTGGTATTGCATCAATACCCAAAATGTGTGGTTGGCCCGCCACTACTTTGAAATACCCTGAATAAATTCATTATAAAAGAGAACGTGACGCACGAAAAGGAAGCAAAAAAAAAAACGGATGGTTTTTCCACTGCCTAAACTGAAACAGACCTCACCATCACAGCCATTACAAGGGCTGGTCGCAGCAGCAGCAACAACAATGGCTCCCCGCTGTGGTAGCAGCAACAACGGCGCCGGCGACAACAACAGAAGTGGGATGCAATCTTACGCGAGGTGCAGCCGGGTGACACGCTCAGTTCCGGTAACCCGTGAATGGTGGTGATGATTACTTGATTACGGCCCTTTTGTTGGCGGGTTACCTCCTCCTGATTAATCATGGCGGACTTGTGGATGCGCTGAGAGATTGATTTACGAGAGGGGGGGACAAGATTGAAGGGGTTAGTCCGACATGGACAAGGGACTGAAGGGAGGGAGAGAGGGAGGGAGGAAGGAACGTAGGAAGACACAACAGAGGGAAGGAAGAAACGCTTTTGATAGACAGAAAGATAGGAAAATTAGAGAAAGGCTGATAGAAAGAAAGTTAGACAAATAAAGAAAGATGGCAGAGAAAGACATATGAAGAAAATAGAAGGGTAGAGAGAGGACAACCGTAAACATATGGAAAAAAAACAACAGAAAAACTGTTTAGTCATTGTAAGTATCAATGTCAGTGACGGGACAAGAGCATAATTATAACGCTCAAGAGCCGAGTAAAATTTTTGTGAATTTCTCTCCCTCTCTCCCTCATCTGATTTTATGCCCTCTCCACCCTACCTCCAACAACAACACAATCTTTGTTTTCGTCTTTTTCTCTAGTTTCTCCTCTTGCGACATCTTCTGCCTCTTTTCTCTTTCTCCATTTCCCTCTCGCTTTCCTCCTCCTCCTCTCTCTCTCCCTCTCTCTCTCTCTCTCTTTCTCTCGTCTTCTCCCCTTTGAAATTATGCCCTCGTCCCAAACCTTCGTCTTGCAAATGGCAAACATGTTATTTTTTTCTCCCCTCCATAAACGACATCCCCTCTCACTCTCCCTTCCTATTGTTTTTACATCCCAGATCCTAACATTCCCAAACATCTTTAGACAATCACCTTACCTTGCTTATTGCTGTTTACACCCCTTTTCTTGTCATTTCAGANAGAGAGAGGGCAACCGTAAACATAGGAAATAAAAATAACAGAAAAACTGTTTAGTCATTGTAAGTATCAATGTCAGTGACGGGACAAGAGCATAATTATAACGCTCAAAAGCCGAGTAAAATTTTTGTGAATTCCTCTCCCTCCCTCCCTCCCTCCCTCACCTGATTTTATGCCCTCTCCACCCTACCTCCAACAACAACACAATCTTTGTTTTCGTCTTATTCTCAAGTTTCTCCTATTGCGACATCTTCTGCCACTTTTCTCTTTCTCTATATCCCTCTCGCTTTCCTTCTCTCCTCTTTCCCTCTCTCTCTCTCTCTCTTTCTCCCTCTACCCACTCTCTCTTTCTCTTATTCTCTCGTCTTCTTCCCCTTGAAATTATGCCCTCGTCCCAAACCTTCGTCTTGCAAATGGCAAACATGTTATTTTTTTCTCCCCTCCATAAACGACATCCCCTCTCACTCTCCCTTCCTATTGTTTTTACATCCCAGATCCTAACATTCCCAAACATCTTTAGACAATCACCTTACCTTGCTTATTGCTGTTTACACCCCTTTTCTTGTCATTTCAGAATTACATGGTTTTCGCTTTCTCTCCGCCCATCCTCCTCCTTCCTCTTCCTCACCTTCCCCCTTAATTTCCTCATCACACATTTCCATCTCAGCATTCATCTACACCCCTATAACCTTCTCCCCCCCCTCCCCCTTTCTCCTCCGCCCTCACCTCTCCTCCCGCTTCCCTTTCTTCAGCCTCTCACATTTCATTATTTTGGCCCCGCGGCCAAACTCCCCAAACCCGCGAATAAATTAGTTTGGCTTCTCTTCTCGTCTCTTCCCCTGCTCTTATCGAGAGGGAGGGCGGATGGAGGTATTATAGGTTACAAAATAAACCATGTTCAGAACCCGTGTTGATCCTAATAGACTCGCTGTTTATGTTGGCCAAAAATGATTTGGTTTTTGGCTGTGGATATGACGCTAGAGAATGGCCCTTGATCAGAAATGAGCTGGTACTTTTCGCGGGTTACAGGACGGAAGGTATGTGAAACTTGCGCCATTGTGAGATAGCAGGTGGTGTTTGTGCCCGCTTCATCATTTTGTGGATTATGGATGTATGGATTTCTGTGTTTCATGTGGATTGGATAGGTTAGAGCTCAGGTTTGTTGTCTTTCGGTAGATAACGTGCGTGAAATCCTTTCTTGTGGATTGCGATTAGTCTAGGATTTAAAGCTATGAACTGGTGTAATTTTGTTATCTGGATAATCAGGTTTGGATATAAATGTAGATAAGGCACCAATCAATTCATCTTTTCTTGAGGACTCTGGATACTGTAATGGATTAATTAATCTATACTGTTGAGTATTCTTTGTTTGATTCATGAAGTATTCGTTTTTTATTTGATTCACTCTGTACATGAAAGAAAGAATGAAGTGGAAAATGATTTATACATCAATTGTAAATCGCGCATTTGAACGGGAACACTAGCAAACAACAGGTAAAACTAACCAGTGCATTTCAGGACATTTGAAAGCTTTGTGTACAAAAAGTATATCTTCATTAATAAAATAAAAGTAGGATATATTAATTTTGTGTAATGAGATCGCTTGACAACATAGCTTTTGAAGTATAGTACTGTATAAACGAAAAAGTGTTAAAAGTTGGGGTATTCCAGTCAGCTAAATATTTGTGTGATGTGTCAAAACTCTATTGGGCCCCCTCCC
>JAWQUT010000301.1:250359-262444 GCA_033807755.1 Ellobium chinense | reverse complement strand
GGGGGGAGGGATTGAGGGATGGGCTACCTAGTTTTCTCTCATCCCCTAATTCTGCATTTTCTATTGATTCATCATCTCTCATTCGATCCCTCTCTCTCTCTCTCTCTCTCTCTCTCTCTCTCTCTCTCTCTCTCTTTTCTTGTTCTTCCTTTTTTTCCCTTTTTCTTCTCATTCTTCGTTTTTCCCCTCTTCATTTCTTTCAGTTTTAGAAAACAGTTTTTAGACCTTCTTTACACGACCCATCTCTCAATCTGACTCTCTTTTCGCTTCCATTTCTGTGTTTCTCCGTTAATCTCACTGTCTCTCGTTCTCTTTGTCTATTTACTTTTGTATCTTTTTCACTTTCCTTATCCCCTCTCGTCCATCTCAACGCCCCATTTCTTTCCTTTTCCTTTGCTCTGTCTCTCCCCGTGTCTCACTCTCTCTGTCTGTATTTTTTCTCTCTTTCTTTCTCTCTCTCTTATCTCGCTGTTTCGTTATCTCTATCCTCTTCGCAGTCTGTCTGATTTCTGCCTTTCTCTGCTGGTATCTCGGCTCTCTTTCATTCTCTCTCTCTCTTATTTTGCTGGCATTACATTCCCTCTTATCCTTTTTCGCAGTCTGTCTGCTTTCTCTCCCTCTCTTTCTTTCTCTCTCTCTCTCTCTCTGTCTCTCTCACACACACACATACACAAACACTCACACACACGCACTCTCTCTGTCACTCTCTCACACACGCACAGACACACACACTCTCTCTGTCTGCCTGTCTCTCTCTGTCTCTGTCTGTCTCTCTCTGTCGATCTCTTTCTCCTCCTCCCTCCCTCCTTCTTTCGTCCTTGGATAATTTAAACAGAGAGCGGCTACTGCACACACTCAAAAAAAAAGTGCCGCAGACTAAATGGCATCAAATGAAATTATCCTGGCACCATTTAATTGCATGAAATAATAATGGGCCCTTATCCCAGCCTTTGTACCCGCCAGTCAGTGATTGTTTTTCAGGTGCTTTATCCAGGACCGTAGACAGCAAACCTTGTATGCCGACGCCAGAAAAAGACCTCCAGCAAAGTCCTCTGTGCGTTTAGGCATCAAAAACAATAACAAGATAATCAGCTTTAGTAGATAACTACATCAGAGCAGTGCATTCATACTTACATACATGTTGTGCATAAAAAGGAAGGAAAAATCCGAGGCACTTGCACTTTCATATTAGAGAGCTTGCGCATTAACGATGGGATCTCATACCACCGTAAGAATTACATCAGTGCATCGATGCTAAATGCATCCCAAGTAGCGTTCAATATATAGAGTTCATATAATTCTTGCTGTAAGAGATTCCATCGTTAATGCGCAGACTCTCAAATACTATGCTAAACTATGAAATCCACCTTATCAAGCATAGACTAGCACTACAGAACAAAATGTCACAACATTTCGTCCTCTGGTGAATTCCAGTAGATCAGACAACAATCCTGAAATGATTGGATGTTTTGAGTTCGTGGGTAAAATTTGATAGTAGATAATAAGGCACCTCGGACCACACTGTTACAACAAGTGTGCGGTTTTTTTTCGGGCTTCAAATCTCACTCTGTGATATCCCGACTCCGAGACACTTCCCTTCTTTCTGCGAAAGACCCCCTCCGCATCCTCCCTATCTTCCACTTTTCCGTACCACTCTGCCGACCTCTGTAACGCCCCTGGACACGGCATCTGTCAAATCGGAGATCAATACCGATCCTATCCTCCCTTTGTGCTGATTGACTCCGTGAGGTTTGGAGAGACTGGTTTTTTTTTATCTCGGTTTTTTTTTTTGGTTGTTTGTTAATCTGGGCTTTTATTTGTGGCATTGTATTGCTGTGGTTGCTCAGTTAGTTCTGTGTCTGGCTTTCGACAATGGAGGTAGGGAAAAGGGGTGAGCGAAGCAGAAAGAGGGGTGTGGAGCAATGGAAGTGGTTTGGAGTTAGGGGTAGGCAGACGAGATTGTTTAAGGGTCAATGGTAATGCAGTTTTTGCTTCAGTGAAATTTGACGTTATGTTCATGCGTTTCATTTTTTGTTCGTTCACCAAAATTTGTTTGTTTGTTTGTTTGATTGGTTGGCTGCATTATGTTTGTTTGTCATGCCATTCTATGTTGGGGTTCAAAATAAGAGAAGAGGTTAGNGGGGGGGGGGGGGGGGGGGGGGGGGGGGGGGGGGGGGGGGGGGGGTTTACAAAGGAGTGACGTTTGTTTACAGAAGATAAAATGCTGTGAATGCAGATTGCTCGATATGTTTGGCAGGATATGTTATCTCTGTTTGCCTGTCTCGTTTGTTTTGTCCGGTTTTCTGCGTGTTTGTCTGTCTGTGAATAACAGAGTGACTGGCTCTAGTGTACGTGCGAGACAGCACTATCTGTCTGTAATGATGTATGTCAGTTATTTAATATGCATGGCTTTGTCATTCTGTAGCTTTTGTTCTTGGAGCGCAGCAGTAATGTTACAATGTGCTTCTCGTGAAAGAATGTTGAATAGGTTGGTTGGTTGGTTGGTTGGTTGGTTGGTCGGTTGGTTGGTTGGCTTGGAGACTGGTGGGTGAGAGGATGTAAGCAGCAGAAATGGATGGATGGATGGATGGATGGATGGATGGATGGATGGATGGATGGAATTTTCTCATCAGAGAAATTGGGGAAAGGAGAGAATACTTGTTCTACCTTTCTGCTCATGCTTGGCTACCCTCTGCCAATCACGATAAAGTTTGCTGCAATGATAACAGAGTAATTATGAACAGAGACTGGCACAGGAAGAGAGAGAGAGAGAGGGAGAGAGAGAGAGAAAGAAAGAAAGAGAGAGAGAGAGAGAAACACACAAAGAAATAAAAGAATCGAGAGAAAAAGAAAGAAAGAAAGAAAGGACTGATGAAAATATATAACCTATATTTACCTGAAGGCCATTCTGTTCACATCGTTTGTTCATCCCCTCGTTTCTTTGAATGGACTCCCTTGTCGTGACCCGCCTGCATAAACAATGGCCGGCATGGCGTAATCAACAGCACAAACTTCCGACTATCGCCGCAACTTCTTTCAATATTACGGTGATTTACGGAGGGTCCAATTGGTGTTACCCTGCCTTCAAATGGGACATTAAGTCGATGTATCTAGACATGAATAGTGTCTTTTATTTTCGTGGGTTGATGAAATCGCGGCGACATTTTCTTTTCACACGTGTTTATCTTACAAACGATATTTTTTTTCATTTCTTTTCCCATACTTAAATTGAGTGAGTTGATTGGAGATCATTAAATTCACAAGCACTTACGCTTTTGGCTACATTTCAGCATTTAGCAGGGTGCGGGAAGTAAATAGCTGATTTAGTGTACATCTGAATTTCAATACGTTCAGTAGTGCTCGGTTAATTTGCAATATTGTTTGTCATTTCTATACGCTGCCCAGTTTCAGCGTTTTGTCAACTAGACTAGGCCTAATCTCCTCTTGGTCTTTGCGCATGACGATATCTGCCCATCCATTTTCCGTTCATGTTTGTTGTCATTTTCCCACCTCCCCGTTTCGTTACATTTTCGGCATTATTTGTAACCAGTCCCTGACTTTTTCTTCTGACGATTTTTTTTTTTTGTCTCCCTCTTCGCAGTTGACCGATTTGTCTGTCGTCTGTCTGTCTGTCTGTCCATACTGGTATAAGGATACTACGTTGTTTTTGAGATCAAGATTGGTGTTGACTAGTTCAAAAATTAAAATGCTCCATTCTAGGCAGTTACAAAGATGCACGCTGACATTTTATATATTTTTTGCTAGAAATACAAACACTTCTTCTTGTCGAGTATGTGAAAAATGACTTAGGCCATTTTCAAATCACAATGACGATAATCTCTCTTCCCTCCCAAGACCTCCCCTCCCCTTTTCCATTTCATTATATTTGTCCAATAAGACTCTTCATAAAAGCCCAATCTATTTACACCATCCTCGAGCTTCATCACCCCTGACCCCTGCCGGATATCGACCGGAACCGGAAATACATTCCAAACGGATCCTAACAACATGGTGTCACGCCCTCTCATCTGTCTTCAGTATGGCAATTGTCATCCCAGGTTGAACCCCATGGACTGGGTCTCTATCCGGGTTCCTGGCACCCCTGAATTAGGATCTTCCAACCGGAAATCTTAACCAACCCCAATCTAGGACTGGGACCAATTCATTGTGAGTGTGGTTAACGTTGTTCCGGAGGAGAACCACTCTCGCAGAACGCATATTTCATAGCGAAAATGTGCTAACATCTTTCCACGAACAAGATAGATGTTGCATCTTCGGTGTGAAACGTTCTCTTGGGATGGGATGGCTTCGATTTGATCAGAAGATGCTGGCAATGTAATTTCCAACTCTCCTGTGTCACTTATGTTTATGAAGACAGATAGACCGGTTTGATTCTGTAATCATTGACATGTGCGCGCCTGTGCCTGGTTTATGTGTTTTAATTTCCTTTCGCCAACATCAGCATTTTATCATGGCTGTCTGGATATTATGAACTTCACTGAATCCAGAGACCCGTGATATGTAGGGCTGGGCCGATCCCTTGTTTTCGAAAATCGGAACAGATCGAGCTTCACTGTTCGGATCATATAATAATGTCGAACCTGGCTAGATCTTGTCAAGCTCCAGGTTGTTCCAGTTCAAGCATTCTCGATCGACGTAAGAGACCGTCGCCCTACGGACTAAGAATCGCAGCTGGAGTTGAGATCGCACTGCGAAAGCTTTTACACCCACACATTTCTTTTTTTCGTCCCTTGAAAACAAAAATATCGTTTGGCTCCGTGCTAACGACACGCCTGTGGTGAAGTCTTATTTTCTATTCTCACTGATACCATGACAAACTTCCGCACACTGTCCTTCTATTACATCCTTGTCTGTAGTCTGATAGTAACAGCTTCTTTGATGCTACCTGATGCTGTAACAATGAAATTTCGCTGATAACGACTAATGCCTGATACTCAAACAAGGAGATTGGGAAAAATCCCCAGGTTCGATCCCCAAAAGTGGAGTCAAATAATCGAGCCTGAGATAAAGATCGGCTCGGCTCGATTTTAAGTCAATCCGTCCAGCCTTGGTGAAATCTAGGACATTTATAATAAGATCCTCACTCCACGGAAATAATTTCTCACCCCAGCTGGAACCTCTTTGATTACGCCCAGTTAGAATCTACTTCCACCATATAATAGACGAGCATGTATCGGCAGCTGTTATGAGAACTCCAAAACCTGTGACGGTCCGCTCACAGCTGACAACGTGGAGATCAGTGGCAGTTCCCATCCGTCTGTTAATGTTGACCTTTCAGGCAGATCCGATCCGTACAAAATTTAGATTGGCACCAGAGATGGCATGCATTCAGTTTTCGTTTTGTTGTCAGTGATCTCTTTATTTTATCTACTATTTAGATGTTTTAAAAATTCATTTATACTTGTTTTGCATCCTTTATAATACAATCTATGTAGGCATAAGTCTTATTTTTTGTTGTTTGTGCTTCTTTATATTTAATCCTTACACTTCAGTGTTGAGTCTTCATATTTATTTATATATTGTTATTTTAAATCAGTGCAACAGAATGCATAACATAGCTTTTACTCTGAGCCCTCGCTCTCTCCTCTCCCCTTCCAAAAAAAAAAAAATCATATTAGTGAACTTAATGCTCTGTCCCACGACCTCATTCATTCCTCTTTCCTTGGCAGCTCTCGCGTTCTCTCCATTCCTGCTTTTCCTTTTCCTGCCTTGCAGGTGGTAACAAGTATGTATCTCCACCTTACCCTTAGTTCATCTCACTCCCACCACAACCCTACTCCTATCTTATCGTACAATGAGCTTGTGTCAGAACCTTAGATAAAAAGAACAAATTTTGCGAGCAGTACCCAGAAAACGTGTGTGGGAACGTCTCTATCTATGCATAAATATTTGGTCTGTTGCGATTCTGATGCAAGAGAAATCATCAATAACATCCCTGTAGCAAAATATTTTTTAAACCGTATCTTGTATCACATTTCGTCTTAAAATATTTCTAAATATGTCTATTAAAGGTTATGAGTTCTATAAGAGATTTTCATCAAGTTATTTCTATACTATACTTCGTGAATGGCGGGAATTGTGAGCCAGCAAAACTGATGTAGTTGTATGGTTGTTTCGTTTCAAGAACAAATATCATCATTTCCATTCAGCGACTCCAGGTTACAGAAGTACCTCACATTCGATGTCTTGAGGTTAATGTTTTTTAAATGGTTAGAATATTATTTAAAGCATATCTTGGTTTCTTACAGTTGAAGCGCCGCACAGCAGGCGACCCGATCGCAGTGTCAGTATCGTTATTTATCGTCCTTGTTCAAGTTTAAACGTACAGGTTTCCTAACGTCATGAAGCTGAATGTGTTGTGCTTCGTTTGGACTATTGCGCTGCTGTAACAGAGTAACAGTCTTCGTGTGTTTATGTGTGTTTGTGTGTGTGTATGTGTGTGGGTGTGTGTGGGTGGGGATGTATTATTACATAATATGTGTGTGTTCGTGGTTGCTTGCGGGTGTGTGTGGAAGTATGTGCGCGTGTATGTGTGATAGCCAGAGAGTGTATGTGTTTGCACAGATATTTATGTTTTGTAAGCACACTGTAGCAAGGCGAATTTCCCTTTGTGGACAAATAAAGTTATCCTTATCCTTATCCTTAATATCTTTTAAATTCTGTAGCCCTGAAGAAATACCATCGCCGTCAGTCATACGCATACCTTATCCTACTAAAACCGCTCTTCCACGCCATTGACTGAGAGTATTATACCCGGATTCGCCCGAGGGATAGGCAGATAAGCGAAGGAAGAACCTGCAATATTATATTGCAGCCATGATAAACTGGCCCAACGGCCCTGGACGAAGGTGAGCCGTATTTGCAGGTGTGTCAATGAGAACATTACACCTCACATACAACCCGATAGCCATCAATCTTCCAGGGAGGATGAACCGAGTGAGTCGAGCCGCACTGAGTTACGCCTTCCGACGTGAGCTCGGCTATTCTTCTTCCTAATGGCCGGCAGTTCTGATAGCCATTACCCAATCTCCAACCCACCACGAACCGGGAGGCTCGATAGGTAACACATTTACCCCAAATTCCACATCGGGTCAAATTCCTGAAATGGGTAGTTCTTCTAGAAGTGATATAGCACAACACTATACTACCAACACTGAGTTAACGAATCTCTTATTACAATCTTTTATCAGTTCAATAAATTGCTTATGTTGCCATTCCCAGTGTCAATCCCACCACGAAAAGAGAGGCTCGATAAACGACACATTTGCGCCAAATTCCACCGTGGGTCAAATCCCTGCAATAGGCAGTTTTACCGGAAGTGATTTATGACAACACAGTACTAATAATACTGATTGAGCTTGCCAACCCCGTATGTCTCTTTCATCAGTTCAACAAATTTCTGAAGCACATATACCTAAGACATATACTTTTCTCACCCGAGGATGCTTTTGTTGTGGCTTAACACGCGTAGACTATGATAATTTTGAGACTAACAAGAGAAAATTCTGATTGCTTTTACAGTTTAGTAGATGAATGTAGGTCAGGGGTGTTCGATAATAGTTGTATTTCATTATCTAACTTAGAAGTAGACTGGATATTGGCTAAAAAGTCGAATCGGTACATTGAGACAGAATATCTCATTCATAATGCTAATGATATTATTATTTATAGCTTAAAGACAATGAATACGGCATGTCTCTACAGCTCTGGTAATATTGAGCCCATAACAGATGGTCAGTAAAGACGCCTCATGATTTTCATATGGGATACTACATTCATGTAATGTTTGCCGCCATGTTATGAACAAAATCATACAGGTTTTGGCAAAGCTTGAAATTTTTCATACAGCACTGCACTGCTTGTCAGTAAGCGGATGAATGGGTTCTTAGACCTATTTTTAGACGAGCTTCGTTCGTAGATGTGAATTTTAAATGAAGCAACAACAACGTGGTTTCATTGCTTCAGTGTGTTGTGGAAAGAATCGGGTCTTTGCTGACAGGTTCGAATGCAGCAACAGTTGCTCTGGGATATCCAATTATTATTAATGAATCCACCCACACGTCTTGATAGCTATTTCTATGGACTCAGTTTCCTTTCACAACCCAGAGCCATTTTGGAGAACCGTAACAGACTGCAGTCACATATATCATATCACGATATCTTTAATTTATCGCGTATTTTTCTTCTGAGGTATTGCAATTTTTACAGGACAATCATCAAGGTTCTTCTGCCCTTGATTACAATCTAGACATTTTAATTTTTCTTATCCCTCTTCCTGACAAGATTATGTTAAGTGGGTTGACTGATACCGCCGGCCACATTTGAAACCTGAAAGGGCCTAATGCTCCTTTCACTATTCATATTTCACCGGAAGTTGCCGACGTCAGCGGAAATGTGCATCACCTCGTCCATCTGTTTAAGAAAGTGTCTAGGTGATGTGAATGTTAAGGGCCTTTCATAACACTCAGGAAAACAGACAAAATGGGAACAAACGCCTCAAAGTATGTCTTAATGTCACTAACTTTCATGACATGATTAAAGCATTGAGATGGGCTCTGTAAGCTACGCTATAAATATCCTGTAAGAATAACTGTTTTGCTTATATTGCGTGAGTTTTTCATCTGCCATACTCATTTTAAATCCCTTGTACATGGTAAAATGATGATTCAAGCAAAAATTCAAAAGGGNGGGGGGGGGGGGGGGGGATGATTTTAAATGTATGACTATGCAATTTTTAGAAGGGCCGCAGTTGTTAATGTTCCTGTGTTTTTGCCTTAATTTTTTTTTCTCCCTATGGAGAAACAAATTCAGATGTAAGACACAGTGAAAATGCATGTTTGTTTGATTGCTTGAGTTAGGGTTTTATGGCGCGTCAGCATGATTACGGCCATACTGCACCTCTCTGCTTGTAAGACTTAAAGACTAGATAGAATTTCCCTATCAGTTTTGCCCGCAGCAGCGGCAGCAATAATATCACTTTTGTCCGGGTGCAAAGAAGCACACATTATAACTAGAAAACGTAAAATAAAAATCGCCGAATAATCAAGGCCTTTTATTTTGAAGTGCATTTTCATAAAGCCTAATGTCAAGAACCACAGAACTACCATTATCATTATCAACGTCATGATCGTCGTCTTCGTTGCCATGATAACTTTCATCATCATCATCATCACTAACAATACCAAAGCCAACAAAAAAACAACAACAAGAATTGCAGTAACAATAAAACATATTAAAAGAATACCAATACGCCCACATGAAGTTTGCAAAAACATCAAAGATAAATATTTTTTATTGCCAGACTGGGTAAAGTATTACAGTATTGCAGGTAGACCACCCAATCTTTGATCCTACCTGGCATATCATGGTCTGTAGTCTCTCCAGGTGCCGTCACTGAGGTTGTTGTTACCGAAAATGTTACGTCCTAAGGGAATACGAGGCAGGCAGGGGCGTGTCCATGAGGAAAACAACTTAAGTGGAGGCTGTTGAAAAAATAGAAAATAGTGAGACTGGAAGACGGGAAACGATATTTTAGATCAAGACATATAACTTGGTCAAAGATGGATTTATAGTGTGGCAAGCGGTCAATGCACAAGTGGAAGAAGAGGACGGAGGGAAAGTCGGGCATGTAAAATTTAGAGAAAACCAAAGACATAAAAAGTGGATTGGGCCTGTTCTTGCTGTAAGTACTAATACTGATTTAGTCTGATTAGAAGTTGTGACAAAAGTTGTCAATGCAGCATGAATAGCAAAGAAATCAAAACAAGAACAAAATATATATCACCATAACTCATTCATTATGTATGATGTACATGTACACTCTAACCCTTTGGTCCAAACAGCTCTTTGACATTATATACGTCCCGGAAGTAATATTGTCGTATTGTATCCGACGTATCTGCACGTCTTAATTTCCTATGCAATGAACTATTCCTCCCTGCAGGGGCGCATTATAGTTGTAATCGTGCTGAAGGACCGTGAAAGTCCAAACTCCAATAAACGCGCGCACACACACACACACACACACACACACACACNATAATAACTTTTCTATGAGAGGAAATAAAAGTGGCAGTCACCATCTTCCAGTCTACCTCAATGACAAGTTGGTGAATCCGCCTTTTGAGATAAAACAGA
Organism: Ellobium chinense; assembly: GCA_033807755.1. Lineage (NCBI taxonomy): Eukaryota > Metazoa > Mollusca > Gastropoda > Ellobiida > Ellobiidae > Ellobium > Ellobium chinense. The sequence continues at coordinate 252,286 of JAWQUT010000301.1, read as the reverse complement.
ATGATAACGTCGGGGTTTGAATACGTGTTAGATTAAGAAATGAGGCGGAGAAGGGAACAGGGGCGGAGGAGGTATGGCATAAAGTCGTAAATCTGCGAATCATTACACATCTCAGGAGCAGACAGGCATCGAAGGTATCAAGAGACATACAAGTCTGCACGCTGATACTCTTATCTGATGTTGGCTTCAGAACAGTCATCGGGTAGGAGTGATATACAAAGGAATGATGACTTTGGTTCACTTTGGCACCGTGCTTGGGATGTAATGGTTGAGGAAATGTCTTTTGTTATTGGAGGTTACGTTGAGGCAGACTGATCTAGATCTGCTACCGAAAGGTTTCGCATTGATGTCTAAGTGTTACCACTTTGAAGTTGCCTTGAATGTAGGATTAGAAACGCAGGCTGAGCAGCTTGACCCTTAAAACTGCGCCATCCATTGGTACCGAAGGAAGGCACGCCGCATATACAAATGCCTATGGATACAGTCTCAACCCGGATTTACTTTCGTATTTCAAATGCAAGACATTTTTACATTAATTTTTTTTCACTGTAGGCTTCGGGGAAACAGTGAACCAGCAACCTGCAAAGTTCTAAGCAATATGTAATGTTTTACTTTTGGGATCCGTCAGTGGGACTGGTCACAATATGTTTGCTACGAGAAGGGCAGTGAAAGTGTGTGTGTGGATGTGGCAGGAGTTTGGCCCCTCCTCCCCCCTTTTCCCTCCCTCCCCGTCCCCTCCTCTCAACTTTTCAGAGGCAGTACCGGGACACATTAACAAGTTTGACAATACAATATAGGTAATACAGCCGAGACTTTTCGGAACCGCGAATGCGAGACAGAATCTGTTCACACAGAAATAAGGCTGTGGGCCCCCATAGGAGTGAGACGAATCCACCTTTATTCACGTATTTGATCTGCCTGATAAATACTGGCATTCTCTGTGGAAGTATACCAAGTCAGGTGTAGAACCTAGAATATGGCCGCCGCAGATGACAAGGGACATAACTCATGGTAGCTTGCGGTAGGTAGGTTGGTAGGTAGATGGGTCAAAAGGAAGCTGTGGGGATACCTCAAAGATGTGGAGGTTTTACCTAACCATATCGCTATTCACTGGGGACCAATAGGAATGTACCCAAGAGCTTTTCGTTTCTACCTATTCACTATTCCTTCAGTTTATTCCTACTGGGATCCTGCTTTTGACATCATTACGTTAAGCCAAAAAATAAACGATGATGAAATGAAATTCGGTTACTTCTTCTTTGATCCCACTCCTTTTAGAATACTTCGGAGTGGATTAGTACTTAGTAAATAGTTACTTTCCCTCTCCTTACAGGACTTGCGGGCTAGTGTTACGTAAATATTACATCTCCTTAATCTACATCCTATGATGGTTTATAAAGATAGTGTTAGCACTAGTAGTTCTCTTTTTTTCTTTTTTTTGCATTGTGTAAAAACCCAATACATTCTCTGTTCCCTTTGTACATGGGATGTCCACGAATATGGGGAAGTGGGGATGGGGTATAAAGATCTAAAGTACAGGAAATGTTATCAATAGTTTCCTGTGCTGTAACCTCTTCCCCAGTGGGTCATAGAGTGGAGTATAATCCTCTATCTCCCTCCTAACGGCACAACACTATCAAACATATTAAACTGTCACTACTTCTTTCAAACTAAGAGTCCAGATGCTGTCACTGTATTAAATCAATTTAATGGTGACCACAGTCAATATCTGCAACAAAAGTCAAGCATCAACTACTGTCTATGATAATGTTAGAGACGCATTAACAAATGAGGTTTTGGGGAGAAGTCCCAGACGGAAGATCAAGCAAAACTCTTTGAAATGTTGGATCTCTATACGGCAACAAGGAGAGGGAGGGGGAGAGTACGAGAGAGAAGGGGAAGAGGAGGATGGAAGGAGGGTAGAGAA
>JAWQUT010000301.1:240169-250219 GCA_033807755.1 Ellobium chinense | reverse complement strand
CCCCTCCTCTCAACTTTTCAGAGGCAGTACCGGGACACATTAACAAGTTTGACAATACAATATAGGTAATACAGCCGAGACTTTTCGGAACCGCGAATGCGAGACAGAATCTGTTCACACAGAAATAAGGCTGTGGGCCCCCATAGGAGTGAGACGAATCCACCTTTATTCACGTATTTGATCTGCCTGATAAATACTGGCATTCTCTGTGGAAGTATACCAAGTCAGGTGTAGAACCTAGAATATGGCCGCCGCAGATGACAAGGGACATAACTCATGGTAGCTTGCGGTAGGTAGGTTGGTAGGTAGATGGGTCAAAAGGAAGCTGTGGGGATACCTCAAAGATGTGGAGGTTTTACCTAACCATATCGCTATTCACTGGGGACCAATAGGAATGTACCCAAGAGCTTTTCGTTTCTACCTATTCACTATTCCTTCAGTTTATTCCTACTGGGATCCTGCTTTTGACATCATTACGTTAAGCAAAAAATAAACGATGATGAAATGAAATTCGGTTACTTCTTCTTTGATCCCACTCCTTTTAGAATACTTCGGAGTGGATTAGTACTTAGTAAATAGTTACTTTCCCTCTCCTTACAGGACTTGCGGGCTAGTGTTACGTAAATATTACATCTCCTTAATCTACATCCTATGATGGTTTATAAAGATAGTGTTAGCACTAGTAGTTCTCTTTTTTTCTTTTTTTTGCGTTGTGTAAAAGCCCAATACATTCTCTGTTCCCTTTGTACATGGGATGTCCACGAATATGGGGAAGTGGGGAGGGGGGGTATAAAGATCGATAGTATAAGAAATAGTATCAATAGTTTCCTGTACTGTAACCTCTTCCCCAGTGAGTCATAGAGTGGAGTATAATCCTCTATCTCCCTCCTAACGGCACAACACTATCAAACATATTAAACTGTCACTACTTCTTTCAAACTAAGAGTCCAGATGCTGTCACTGTATTAAATCAATTTAATGGTGACCACAGTCAATATCTGCAACAAAAGTCAAGCATCAACTACTGTCTATGATAATGTTAGAGACGCATTAACAAATGAGGTTTTGGGGAGAAGTCCCAGACGGAAGATCAAGCAAAACTCTTTGAAATGTTGGATCTCTATACGGCAACAAGGAGAGGGAGGGGGAGAGTACGAGAGAGAAGGGGAAGAGGAGGATGGAAGGAGGGTAGAGAAATAAAAAAAAAAGAGAAATGAAAGAAAGAACATAAGGAACCCAAGAAGAAAAGAGCAAGCTAAGGAAGATGAAAAGGAAATATGCTGGGTTAGAGAGGGGAGGGGGGTTGAGTAGGCTTTTTTTTTTAATTTAAGGATCAGCCCGAGGCTTTAAAGAAGTTCAAAATCATGTGAACCCCTCTATAAGAACACGAACGTGTACCACTTAAACTCGCTATAGGAACTACATGTACTATAAGGCCTACATGCACCAAAGTGTCTCTGGATGCACATTGAATGAAAATAGTGCGACAGAAGATGAATCAAAACACTACCACACTGGCATATTGTATAAATAGTCATTAATACACATCTGGCCATGGTAAACGCTTATAATATATAGCACAAGAGTGACCCATAACAAGCATGCAAGGTGTTAAAAATGCTTGCCTCGTATGTGGGTTAGGGAAGCAAACTGAAATGGCCGCCGCGCTGAAGTGTCTACTAAATGCGATTTATAAATTATAAATTATCTTTCCTTGTGTTGCTTTTCTCCCTTTGCTGTTTCCGGGGAGCGTATATAGCTGCTGGCCCATTGTTGCTGGCGTCGCCGTTATTTGCATCATCAGGCCAGTTTCGTTCACTCAGCGTCAAACATCAATCAATGCCCTTTCCCAGGATGCAGTTTTTGTCCCTAATAGGGCCATCTTGCCCTAGGCGACATTACATATAGCTACATGTACTACTTCAACTACGACGTGACTTATGATAATATCTGTTACACCTTCATAGATTACTCGTCACCACAAAAACGCTTACATTAATTGAAGTTGTTATTGGACATACGTCTTTTTTTCTTCTACCATGGAAACTCTCACCTGCACGTCCATCTCCAAGTAGGATGCACACCTGTCTCTAATATGTGGCCGACCTTCTCCATCCTCATTCCTCATTACGTCACCTGATGTCGCACCTGCCTATACTCATCTCCTGCTTCATCACAGCCTTCTCTCACCCTCATCACCCGTGCCCTAAATAACAGTCCCAGTGTGCAGTCAAATAACGATATCTCCCTCATCTTACACCCCAGCTCCCCGTCTCCCGTCGTCTTCCAAAATGTGCCTCAAGGCTGACTTTGAAAAACTCCTCGCAACATCCTTGACAACTAGAATTCTAAGGAACCTTTAATTCCCCTCTCTTCCTTTTTGGCAACTCAACTGGGCAACATAATTTTACTGCACATCTTTTATGTCTTACTTCGTAGTCGTCTCCGCTTAAATTGCAGTTCTGTCCATTGATTGTAAGTATTGTTTTATTTAATTACCTTTCCGAATCATCCAGCTAGGACAAAAGTCCCGCTTTTGCCACGTTCTGAGAGTAAGGCAGGAAAGTAGGAACGGCTGAATAAAGCTTATCGTTCTTGATAAACGAGCCTTGTGATTGGAAAAATAAAGCAAAGAAGTAAATAAAATGTCGGCATCAGCCGCCATACTTTAGCATGATGAAAAACTTCTTTTTAGCTTCATGGGAAGCTGAAGAAAGCCATGCAACATGCTGCAAAAATCCTATTATCCCGCTGTGCGCATTAATAATAATAATATAGTGTAGATCTGTTACGATTTATACACTGAAGCGATCTCAAACACTGGTGTTCATTGTACGACACATCTCTTCTTAACAGGTATAGACTTACTAGGAGCGCAGTTTCCGATCCTTAATCAAAATAAAAACTAAACTTAGCCTAAACTTCTATTGAGAATTCTGACTGGCTGGTGTGGTTTTAGAAATTCTCTTTAATTGGCTGACATTTATATCATCTTATTTTCGAATTTAGCCACTTGGTAGTCTCTTGGTCCTCCCTGGGTTTTCCGGTTTGCATTGGACGGCGGAAAAAGTTAGTGAATCTTACCGGCTCTTCACCTCTCCCGTCTGTGAAGAACCACCTCTGGTGCAGCGGACCAATGTTATGGGTCCTATGGTAAGAGTGAGTGTGCTCATAGTGTACTCATTAAACCGTGTCAGTCCTTACTCACACCAGCTAACCCCTCGCCTACTTGAGACAAATACCCTCTCAGTACGTGCTATCACGACTTTAGCACATCATTGATTTCTCCGACCTCCTTTCTCTTGTCCAAACACTGTCTTCATCAGATAGATTATGAAGCACTTCCGTATTCCAGCTACTTGTTCGCTGCAGTTTGTTGCGTCACAATGGCCGTCGCCACTATTGCGCATAATCTCCATTTCAAACTTCCCTTCCTCATAAACACAGTTGTTTATCACTCACCCACTGATGCATTTCCTCCTCTCCGCCCTCACTGCGAAAACAACGCTCTTCGACAATATCCTGGAATTGTATTCCAACATAGTCTTTAAGCATCTAGACCGAGCGACTCCCAAGGCTGCTTTCTTTTCCGTAACACTGACCCTCAAAGCCAATCCCAGTACAAAACTAATCTTGGAAGAGTGTTAAGATNTTGTTCGCTGCAGTTTGTTGCGTCACAATGGCCGTCGCCACTATTGCGCATAATCTCCATTTCAAACTTCCCTTCCTCATAAACACAGTTGTTTATCACTCACCCACTGATGCACTTCCTCCTCTCCGCCCTCACTGCGAAAGCAACGCTCTTCGACAAAATCCTGGAATTGTATTCCAAACATAGTCTGTAAGCATCTAGACCGAGTGACTCCCAAGGCTGCCTTCTTTTCCGTAACACTGACCCTCAAAGCCTATCCGAGTACAACTAATCTTGGAAGAGTGCTAAGATTTTGATTGCTTTTCGAGCCTCCGCCTACTGCCTTTTTGAAATCACTTTATTAAACCTTCCCCCTACCACTCCGCATCCCCTCCCTAACCTCTTCCCCCTCTCTCCCCTCTTCTCACCAAACCATCACTTTCCTCACCAAGTAGCACCCGGCATACTGTAATGCTTTTGCACTCTGCCACCATCCTGCACTAAGATGACTTACTCATTAAAGAGAGAGTGTGAAGTTGGTGGAGATACACCATGACGTCACTCCGAGTAATCGTGCAGGTGTCAGAACACTCCAGACTCAAGCCTCAAACTTTATTTGGCTCATGTCACAAGGACATAATATGAGCATCTAGAAGTGTTATAGAATAAATCCTTGTGCTGCGCACTCTCACTCCACTACACTGCATGCGACGGTAGAATTAACTCGCATCGGCAGACGGACAACACGTGCAACGGTCATTATTCATAACAGTGGTCACACAGCCAGCGTGAGGCTGGACCTGAGGCGCCTCGCGCTGCTAGAGCATAAATGTATAACAGTGCAAAGATATCATTTACCAAACAAAGTCATTTTCAGATTTTTTTAGCCTTTGACATCTATGCTAGATTACCGAGATTTTTCATTTACCTTTCTTTAATCGATTTTAAAACGATTACCTTCTGACTTTTGTTTGAATAGCGGTGTCTGCTGAATTTCAATGCAATCATCAGATTGTTATAGTTATGACAGTAGTTATAAGCAACTTCAACTTTTTTGTTTACTTTAAAGATACTGATCTTTAAACACGGATTGCGTTTGGCCAAACAGCAATTTTCCAGCATGTTTATTTACTTCCGTTAATTAAGTGTCAACTCTCACAATCGATACCACCTGGAGATGGATACCTTTATTGTATTTACCCAGGAAATAGCTGAGAAAATTGTTCCTCGACCTTAAAGAAATTACGTGTCTACAGGTAGGACCTCCATGCTGTTCATATCCGAACAATTTGCTAACCTTATACTTGTCGTGGACATGGCCTGTGAATTGTTTTCGGGAGAAATACCTCAGAAAATTACCTCCATCATCCATTATGTATGAGCAGTGAGTGTTCGTGTCACGGAATGTGTGACCTGATTTCACAAAAAATTGGAGCATGCTTTGTGGTCCAATAAGGTTCGTTTTGGTGGAGTAGAGTCCAATGTGTCCTGAATCTTTCCCACCTGACTAGGTGTCATGTATACTATAGGGCTCACCTGAGCTTAATCTGTAGCTTTTCCGGAGAACGCGACTAGAACGTCTTTGGCTCTGATTTGAGCAACGCTTAGCACATATTCTCAGCTATGTCTCCGCTAAAAGACCGTTAGAACGTGGAAATCCCGAGAGAGGTTTGGGATTATTGTTTGGAATGTGCTGTTAATGTCACAGGTGCAGACTATGAAAACAGAGATGCGAGTACGGAATACGTGAATGCGCACGCAATATTTGATCTTTAAGATTAAAGGGTACTCGCATAAAAAGTTATCTTTTACTTGTTTTTCTAGTCGTAGTGACATAGATAGCAAATTTTGATGGCGTGCACGAGCGAATAACAGTAAACCAGGTAGGCGCCGACGGAATGAGTGACTCAAGGGTATCAGAATTTTACCTTTATTTGTGTTGCCATGCCGGTGAGCACATCTACAGTGTTGATATGACTTATGCAAGGACGCCATCAGCAATGGCTTAATGGAGTCTAATGAAAGCCAACTCTTTCGTCCCATCCACTTTCATTCTTACACTTCACCTTCACACAAAAACAAAGGCAAAGTTCAGCTCACAGAATACTGCCAGAATTATTAAAAGCTACCTCGGAGGTTTTCGGTAACATTCGAGTCGCCATATGTTTTTCGGCTGTAGGTTACGTAGTCTATGATAAGGAGGTATGTTAAGGGAATGCTTATCCTATGAGAATATGAAATCTGGAGTTTTCATTGGTACCATAATATTCGCTGCAGAATGACGAGCTTTTGCAAGGCATAGCTTTTAGCACAGCTTATCACTTGAACCCAATACACCGCTGTTTGTGGCTTCCGTTAAAAACCGCACCGACAAAACCCAGGGACTCTCTCATCTAGAGCTTGTGGATTAGGAACGAGATTGCGCCTATGAAACAAAGAAACAACAACAAGAAAACCCGAAAAAGATCATGTCTACGGTCTGTCCCAGTGGTGCTTTTCCATCCTGAAACCGAATTCTGACACTACCCCTAACCCTAAACAAATCACTATAGGTGGAAGGGTCTCCAAATATTGCGACAAAAATGACCCGGATGTCCGGCAGGTAATCACTTCATGACGTCACACAAACAGCGAGATACGTCTGGCGGCATTAAACCTTTATTTTGTGACCTCAGCCTTGGCTATCTTCTTCCTCTAACATCACCCTCTTGAAATCACTGCCCAGCCCCTCCTTCCGGCCGGCTGTTTCCCATAGCGTCACTGCGTTTCCTACGCAAACTGGTTGCCATTTCGATGCAATCAGCATGCCACCTTCACCCCATTCCCACAGTGCGCTTGTCTATTTAATTATACATGTGGACGCCGTTGACGGATATCGCTCGTGAAGCGTTTTTTTCCTTTGCAGTACATCTTGATGACCTGTGTCCATTTAGGTGCGACGTAAACAGCACACAGAAAGTTAGTGCGTTCGTTTGCAGGGATGGTGCCCAACTGATGGATTTTTAATGACGCACACCGGGGACTAATTGAACCAGCCATTACATAAGTCGTGGGCAGTTGATTGACATGGGGGTTCGGCTTCAAGAGGAAAACCTGGAGAGATATTGCTCACGGCCAGCGCAGTGATGGTGGGAGAGAGAGAGAGAGAGAGAGAGAGANCGTGGGCAGTTGAGTGACATGGGGGTTCGGCTTCAAGAGGAAAACCTGGAGAGATATTGCTCACGGCCAGCGCAGTGATGGTGGTGGATAGAGAGAGAGAGAGAGAGAGAGAGAGAGAGAGAGAGAGAGAGAGAGAGAAGCTTAAGTGAGTTCTTCCCACATTTATTTTTTTGTTTTGTTTTTTGCATGTCATTCTCAATCTCCGCCCCTTCTTCCTGTCTCTTATCTCAGTGTTTCTCCGTATTTCTTTCGCTCTCTCTCTCTCTCTTCTCTCTCTCTCTCCTGCCTTATTTGACTTATTCACTAACATTTACCTAGCCCAGAAAGTAACAGTACGAATAAATCAATGAGCGACCTCCTTTTACTCTTCTTTACAGCTTTCTTTCCATCCTTCTGAATCCCTCTCCTTTTCCTGCTTTTAGCCACAATTATTTTCATCCATCCATCCATCCATCCATCCATCCATCCATCCATCCATCATATCCGCACCATTTCCTTCCTTCCTTCCTTCCTTCCTTCCTTCCTTCCTTCCTTCCTTCCTTCCTTCCTTCCTAACCCATTAACCCACATCACAAAACTGGTGCCATTTTCACGATCGACATGAGAACGTAAACGCCTATAGATGTCATAAACTGTATTAACTCTAATTACTGTCTTTTTATACTGAGACAGATCCTCGCCTGAACTTGTATTCCAATACAGTGCGGTAAAAAAATATTGACATCATAGATCCGTGTATTTACGAACTCGTTTTTTGGTTTTTTTTTAAATTTTAATATTTTGTTGTTTGGTTGTGCTTTCGTGTTTTCCCGCTGTAGATGTGTGTGGGAGAAGAAGAATTTTGCTGTTGTTGTTGGAGGGAGGAAGCAAAAAGTAAGGTTTTGGTGTTTGTGTTATTGTAAATGTTGTCGCTGGCCGGAGGTACCAGGTTGCACCGGAGATGGCAAAAGTTTATATTGCAGTTTGTGACATAAGCAAATTTTAAAGTTTGAAAAACATCATAAAGGACAGTATGACCCCTGAAATGTGTCAATATAAGCAGTATACAGTTAACCGAGATACTTGTGAGATTCATAATTATATTGCGCGGCTTAATATCCTTCTTTAACAATGAAATTAATTATGATAGAAGATTAATGTGTTAGCAAAACTATATTAGTCTCTAGGTCGAATTGACCTGGCCTTTGTCTACTTTTTCTTCTCCTTCTTTCTGGTAAGTTTTATCCTATTCTGTCTTACCTTTGCTACGACTGTTGTAGGCAGTTAATTATGATCATGGCATTGCTAGCTGCTGTCATTGTTCTGATTTCACCATGTCGCTTGCCGAAAACTTATCAGTTTCTTCATGTCGCAATGTTTTTTTGGCTTGATCAATTTAGCATAAATTTGGCACACGCCCCCAGGCCCAGAACTTGTAGAGGGGGCGCCGCAAAGATCATGGAGATAAAACGAGAAGGGGGAAGTGGAAAGAAGCCGCACCTATGTTCATTTGTTATTGTTAAACTTGCCGCTATAGCAGAGTTGTCCCAGTCGAAAAATTCTTTTAGAAGGAGGCCTCTAAACATTCTTGTTCCAAGGGTCCTGCTGAACCTAAATCTGCCCCTGATAAGGACAATGTCCTTTCATGCTCGTAAATTGTCACTAGACCTAGGATCTGTAAAACAACGTAGAAGTGGGCGATAAGGAATATGATCATTGTCATGACTATGTTATCTTATAATAATAGCATGCGTCAAGAAGACCTTTTTAGGTCGAAAATTTACCATTTAATATAAATCTTTTTTATAATGACTATCCCTGAAACCTTTCTGCGTCTTTTCTAGCAGTTCTTGAATTTTGAAATTCTTATAGGCTATGATAAGAGTGGAGATATTTATCGTGGGTGTTTATAAGCTCACTGTCTTATTGAATGATTTTGAAATGAGGACAGGGAGCAATGTAGAAAGATCATTGTTTGTACTTGTTGATGGACATGAGACAGGCGTTGGCGTTGAGAAAGATCCAGACGGTTTTTGCCCGTAGAATGGCCTCGTAGGCTTTAATTCTGCATAACATAATACTGTTGTTATTGCTGCCTATTCATTTACTTGTTTCCGGTAGCACCACTGAACTAGTATGTTTGATAATTATGCTTGCACTTCACCTCTTTACTTAATGTTTGTTATTGTGTTGTCGTAGGAGTTTAGCGGTCAAACAGAAGTACTGCACTTCCGCTCGGGGTCTAGCAAGAAACTACATAACAGCGTGTTCACCGACGCACCAAATTATTGTTTTGTTTCCTGTGCGCATGTTTCCCACCATAACCACTATTGTTATCCACGCGTATTCATCGACCTATTTTTTACTAACTGCAAGTCACATAAAAATAGGAACTGTCTGCGGGTCGCGTTTCTCTTTCGTGGTGCTCACAGCCCGGGCATGTTGGCGAGTGCTCTAGAGGCGAGGCGCGCTCAACACGTGGCGGTATTGCATTTCAAATGGAGGAATGTTTTAATTTGGAAATGCACCGAAACCTGATGCTATCATAATCGCGGTAGGGGTAAATGCATTTTGATTTATGCTCTATAATTATTATTTCGTGATATCTATGTTTTATTGCGTTCTCTGACCTCAGGTCGTATTGTGAAGTTCTTTCTGAGGGTGATGAATGTTGCCTTTTAACGTGATTTCTCACTTATACCGCTCTATGAGCGATCAAATGCTTTAGCAGTTAACCAAGTGATTTTACAATTATGAACATACGGATTAAGGTGTGTGCAGGTAAATTGGCAAAGTGCTTTTTTTTTTTCTCAGATCAAAGCTTGTTAGATTGATCATATAAAAAGGGGGGGGGCAGATTTGGGGACTTTTTTTTTTTTTTAAAAGAGGGCTAAGTGACTGGGTTATTATACAGTCCGTTCATAATTCGCCTCTGGAAGCTCTGTAAAGAACCTGACGATTTCTAGAACTGTTTAGAGGCCGTATTTTGAGTATGACCTGGGAGTATTGTAATCTTGGAAGTATCTTTACTCTATATTATGTTTATCTTGTTTTCTGTTACGGCCTGGTTGCTTTTTATGCGTGTGTGTTGTTTTTTTTCGGCATCCTGTGTATGGACAATTCAAATGGTAGGACATAATATGTCGGTTGTGACTGCCACTGAGGTTGTTAGATACGTCTCTCCGTTGGTCAGTGCAGTGACTGTCCTGGACCAACTTGTGCCGTTGACAGTGTTGCTATGTGGTCTGCACTCTTACTGGACTGACCGCGCGGGCGTTCGT
>JAWQUT010000301.1:227934-240144 GCA_033807755.1 Ellobium chinense | reverse complement strand
TGTTGGGAAGGTGCGATTGATGCATCTGTTTCTCAATAGGGAGAGATGACAATTTTATGACCAAACCAAAGGAGATCGTAATATGGGTCCTTATTACAGTAGTTACAATAGATACTAATCGGTTGTGGGGCAAGGTTGTTTTTTTTTTAATATATATATCAATCTTTTTATCTTCAGCCCAGCCGTTCACCCGCTTTGGTCGAGGCACATCCTGTCTCTTTTTTATTTTTTCTTTCTGTACCATTTGTTGCTTCATGAACTAGACTACGTTGTCCGGATATCCTTTAGCGGAAGTTTCCATACTGATTTGTATTGGCCAGTGGTGTCTTTTGTAATAAGATCCACTGTTGATGTTGGCGGGGACTGTTTTTGATTATAACAATGGTCAGTGATGTTATCAAGTTACTTGTTGTTTTCATTTTAGATTTCCTCGTAATGACTTATTGTTGTTTATTTTCTTTTTCTTTGCCATTTTTTTTGTTTTGTTCAAAATGTGTTTTGCACAGTTCGCAGGGTTGTGGCATAATGACCGTTTTTAGCAGATGAAAGCATCATGTAATGGAAAGTTTTCAACAGATAGATGGAATGTCAGAGACATAAAAATTTAGCGGTCTAAACAAAGTTTCACTTGACGTAAATAAATCTGGGTCAAAATTATACCAGTTTGTAGTTATTTAACTAGACTGTGTATTTGAAGTTGACGATAACATAATCTTTAAGATAAAGTGTTTTGAACTTAAGTTATCCACATTTCTCTTCATTTGTTAGCTTGCTTAGACGAAAGACATCCATGTAATCATGCCGTATACACTGACAGATAAAGAGCTCTTCTTGTTTTTAAAGATAATTCCACCCCTGGTGACTTATCCAATGTTTTTGAAACTTACCCTGTGATAGTTCATGCATGTTTGAAGTGAAATTCAAAGTATGATAAAGTGTAGTGTCACACATGAGCCTTATGGGATAAACGTTGTTTTGTTAATTTACATCCGCCACCGTCATGGTTGTTTGTTTATATACGGTTGTGTTTTGTAAAAATTATTTTGGATGCTCATATGTCATGTTGTCATGAGCTAATAAACTTTCTTGAATCATGAAGTTTGGGGGCAAGCAATGGGAATGATATTATATATGTATTCTAAGTGAAAGCATTGCGTTATCACTGTAGTGTTGAGTCAAGGATACCTCATTAATTTAATGCAAAACCTTGTCTCTCACGGATTAAGAGTAACCACCGAGGCGGAAACAAGAGCACTTAACAGAAATAATGGGCACAACGTTTTTAAAAATGTAACTAGCAGCCAACGCAAAGGGAAACGAAAATTTTAATTTAAGTAAAAACATACATGCCAGCAGTGACATGAACAATAAATTTACGACATAATAACAACAGTCACAACAACTTCCTTGCATTAAGACAAATTGCAATAGCCGGAAGATGTGACAGAAACATGGGATACAAATAAAAAAAAAAAAAAGAACATTGAAACAGGTATAATTTCACCATATTTGTAATTCATTTTATCGTATTTTTTTTTCTTTTCGATGTGCACGTTATTAAGGGCAAGAGTCTCTCACCAGACTGCTGAATTCATTGAGTGGGTAACAATGCAATGCATGCAGTGGCTTATGTTTTTTTTTATTTTTCTGATCTTAGCAAACATCTGTGTAGCTCGTGTAAACGCCCGGGATTCTCTTTATACAGTTGTGTATTTAAAGCTGTGCAATGTTTTTTAAGCAGTTCAAAGTAACCGCGAATAATATACAACATTATGCGCATGCAATACTGTGCAATGATTTACAAGCACTCATGCTGTGAAATTTGTAACCTTGCATTTTGAAGTCGATTGTCACACAGTGTAACGTAAATTTATTGTACTGTTTATCTTAGTCTCGGTGCATTGAAATCGGCATTTTTTATTTTCATTTATAATTTGACATTATTATTAATTTTGTTTTTTGGGCTTGGATACTAGACTATACGATTTCAATTTCTGTGTTTTCTTGCTGTGTTTATTGTTAAATTTGNGGGGGCGGGAGTTGGAAAAGGAGAGGAGGGGGCAATCTCTTTCACTGTAGCCGCTCTTTTGTTTGTTCTGGATCTACATAGGACTAAGTTTACTGTGATATTCGTAATTCATTACTTCAGGATGTTGTCTGTTTGGCTCTGGGAGGATGTATTGCTGGCTTGTTTGGGTGGGTGGGTAGTTGGTTAGTTTAAGTTGGTTGGTTGGTTGGTTGGTTGGTTGGTTGGTTGGTTGGTTGGTTGGTTAGTTGATTGGTTGGTTGGTTGGCAGGCAGATGACTGGCTGACCGGGTGATTTCTGATTAGCTGGTAGTCTTATCTAGTTGGTAGGTTGTAGGTCTATCGGCCTTCATTCATTCATTCATTCATTCATTCATTCATTCATTCATTCATTCATTCATTCATTGTCTTCTCAAGTTTGGAGAACTTGCAATTCTCAGACTTTATAATTTAATGGCCAGTTGTCACCCTTAGTTCTAGCATCAGAGATGAGTAAGTTCTTATTTCAATTTCTTTTCAGACTGATAGATAGAAGTCATCGTATCAACATACTGCTTTAATCTGGGACGGATATATCTTAATTCGGTAAGTACTGATTTATTGACTTATTATACCAGCCGTACATATATGTGCATTCTAATCACATACAAACTTTGAGTTGCGTTTCCTTCTTGTCGCTGTCCTTCCGTCTCGCTTTTTTATTTCTTCTCTTTTCATTGGTGTATGTCTGGTGATGGTGGTGGTGGTCGTGGTGGTGGTGGTGGTGAGTGTGTATGTGTGTGTGTGGGTTAATGTGGGTAGGTGTGGGTGTGGGTCTGTGTGTCTNCGGAAATGGGGAAAAGCAGGGCACGGAAGTAGGTGGGTGTATGCGCGTGTGTATGTACAATTTTTTGGTGGTGGGGGATGCCTCTTCACTTCTGTGTTTCAGCGACTCCTTTGTCACACACACACACACACACACACACACACACACACACACACTTACACACTTTTGTATTTCTTGTCCCCTACCCCTTTCTCCCACACTATAATCGCCTCATTACCATGCCTTTTTGTCTTCTCTCCTAACCGAACACTTCACTGTCCTGAAGTTTTCTTCATCTTGTTTCTCACCTCTACATTATTCTCTTGGCACCGTGAAAAGTGCACCACCTATTTTTGTGTGGGTTTTTTTTTTTTGTCTTCTTTCTTTCCCATCACATCCCTTTCTCCACTCCGTCAATGTCTTTCCTTTCTCCCTCGCTCCCCATACACGTATTTACCTATTTATTATCAGCTCACACCAAATGGAATCCCAACACCTTTTGTTTATTTACTCACTCACTGTTTCCTGGCCCTCTTATTTATTTTTTCGAACATGATGACTAAAGCGTTTAGTTCATTGGAAGGCTGAGCACAGGAATGAAAACACAAACCAAGACCTTCTAACTGGCAGCTTGAAGTATAGGCCTAGTCCCTATTTTAGTTTTTCTAAGCAAATCGGCTAGGCCAGTTAACGGTACCTGTTCGGGGTAAGCCCTTAAAGGCTCGTCCGGGGTAAAGAGGGAAATAACTAATGAGAAGCATGATGGGACACGTTAAGCAGTTTCAATTCAATCGCACGCGCCATACTTGAGTGTTTGGTTTTTTTTTATATTTTTTTTGCACCCGAATTTCATCAGTAAAGGATTTCATACTGCACAGATACTTTGCAGATCGCTTGTTTACTGTCCCTTCAAACATTACGGAAAGGAAAATAGATGGTGAAATCTCTAGTATATGAAATATTAAAGCACACTTATCTGAGTAGAGACAGTGTCTACAGCCATTTGTGAGCTGGACTTACCTTGCGACGGCAACGATTGGATGGCACAGCTTTAATTTATTAGATCAAATGGGTAAGTTTGCAGGGAAGACGAAGGAGGGATAGAGCAACTGGATGACTGGCCCAGGGCCTGGCGCCTCTCAGAATGTCCAAGAAGCTTCTGGCCTCTTATGGACCAGTGTTATAGGACTTTTTTTTTTTTTCCCCCATCAAAGTGGGATCCTCGCTGCAATTGATGGACCAAATCCCAACACTGTGTTAATTTGACTCTGGTTTGATAATTGTTTCATTGTTTCTCTTTTTCACAACTAATGAGATCTTTACACGTACGCATATTATACTGTATATCTATCCTTTAAAATCAAAATCCAATCCGTGTTGCCCTGATGATCCCAACTCCCCACATTGAGCCTCATTTCCCTCCCTTGATTGCCATTATTCTAATTATAATTATTATTGCTTTTATGATTATCATCGTTATTTATGCTATTATTACTTAGAAATTGAAAAGAAAAAAATACAAACAAATACAATTCACCTTTCTTTGCTTCCATGGCATACATTTTACAACATCATAAAATCAAGCAATATTGTGCATTTTATTCATGATGAAACATGCCTGGTAACATGCACCAATTACATTTGATGCTGCTACATTATTACAATTCAAATATGTAACAACGGCATAGTTGAATGCCGCAGTGCAGCGTCCTGATTTCCGGTGCTTTCTGAAGCCAGGTACTCATTCACAAAAATCGTATGGAAATGAGAGTAAAGTGTCTTTTCCAAAGGCTACACAGCGTAAACCACCCGGCCCGAATGTCGCACCCCCACAAACCCAGATCTGACAGTGTTAAGTTTGCAAGAACTACTCACAAAGCCGCAAGCCCACGCTGCCATTTGCTCTGCTTCCTCGAAAACTACAGAGCCTGCTCACGTACGCCGCTACGCATCTGAAATCTTAAAAGGAAAGGATAGAGGTGAAACAAATGAATTAGGGGGGAAGAGGTTATAGAATATGGCATTTTGCGCGTAGGCAGATCCCATTTAACAGTTGATAAAAGGGAGTTTCAAACTCAACAAACTCAACATGAAATAAAAATCCAGCTCCTCGCCTGAAATAGATGTTTGTGATTGCTAGATAATTTTTTTTTTTTTAGTGCGGTAGGCCAAATCGGGAGATAAATAAGGGCCAGAATTGCTCACAAAAATATTTTCTTGTGAAATAGTGTGGACAAACAGGCACAGTGTTAATGAGAAGAGATGGTGACATTGATTGGGATGTAAAGAGGTCGGTTCGATATACTGGAAAAGAGAAAGAACACACCCTCACTTGGCTAATGATGCTGTTCTCATAAACATTTTTGAATCGCTTTATTTCAAACAAGATCAGTACTTCAGTCATTATTATTCTGTATTCATTGAGCCTTTAACAAGATCAATGCTCCACAGTGTGTTGAATCTTTCCTTTGTTAAGCATATTCTTTCTATAAAGGGTCTACAATAAAGTTATTGTCGAACTTCTTCATTTATTTAGACTTGTTGTTTCATGTGACATCACACATTGCATTAGAGTGTATTTCTAGTTACTGTCGTATTGTGTGCGAGGTTCACCATAAAAAGCGTTATTGCACTGTTAAAATTACGTGGTACCAACCACTTTTGCCCGGAAGTAAAAGACCACAATACTTTGTTCGTACTGATGTATAGAATGGTATTTCACATAAATAGACCTGTCTCAATTGTTATGCATGCACCGTCAATCGGACATCGCTTGTCACAGCTTCAGCAATCATTACTTCCACTTTCTACGTTTCAATTGTCAAAGAAATATTATTGCCATTTATGATCTGTTACATTGGCTTTTATTGGCTGATACATCTTTCACTTTCGGAACGAGGTTTGATGACGCAATCATACTATTATTTACATTTACACTTTTGCCTAAACCGCACGAGCTTTGTTGGAGTTGACTAATTAAAAACGATCTATTATAAAGTTCTTAGAATTAACGGAAATCGTGTTATTATACATACAATATTTAATAGTCAGCAAAGCCTTTGGTCCCCATAATTCTTAGATCTTTTGAGCTCATACCTTAAATCCGATAATGCCATCAGAATCGGCATCAAGTTTTAAAATAAAAAGATGCATAAATATGCATTGAATGGCCCAACTTATGAGGTATGACCTCGTACGTCAACATTACTGCACTTGTCTGGTGTGGTTATCTCCCTCTGGTAACCTTCA
This sequence comes from Ellobium chinense, assembly GCA_033807755.1. Lineage (NCBI taxonomy): Eukaryota > Metazoa > Mollusca > Gastropoda > Ellobiida > Ellobiidae > Ellobium > Ellobium chinense. Next base: position 234,064 of record JAWQUT010000301.1, on the reverse strand, counting down.
GGTTTGTGACACCTATTAGAAGGACAAATCACTGATTGTGTACAACCCAATTAATCCGCTAATATATAAAATCCCCCTTTTTTGTGGCCCTGCCAGCCAGTGTTAGGGTGTAGGAATGTGTAAAATGACCTGTGATCTAAACAAAGCATCTAGTTTTAAAGTTTCAGGTACAATTTGAGCCTTCTGGATAAAAAAAAAAATCTATATATAATGTGTAGACCTGTGTATTCGCACGCGGTCAAAACCAGCCAAATGAAAAGTTGGGGACCAAATCAGAATTTGAGGTGATCTTTTTCAAAAGACATTTGTGAAAAAATGTGGACGTTGACCCTCCGTTTTCTTCCCGTTAAAAGATCGGGCAAAAGAAGTACTTTAACCCCCATGGAAGAAATTTCCCCAAATCACAGTGGTATATTTAGAATAACGCAAAATGTTAATAGGACCAAAAGAAGAAAAAACAATAGGTGTCAAAGACCGTGAGTTGCTTCACTTTCTGCAATGGAGATGTTGCCTATATTTAATAATTCCCATATGTAAAGAGCCAGTGTATTGGCGAAATTTCCAGTCAAGATCTGTGAAGTTCGTGTGAGCCATCACCAACTGTAGAATAGCACCACCCTCTGAGATAAAACATCTTACGAACTGATTATTCATTGGCACTTCGAGTTTATATTATACACCAGGTGAGGGTAATATGTGTGGTATTCAGCATTGTAAACTAAACGTTAATTTAGAAAACACAGTGTATTGTGTTCCTGTGTTATTCAAAACATATTTTTCAAACTTATGTCAAAACATGTTTTATCGTAAAATGGGTCTTCGAAAACATGTTTTATTGTAACATGTGTTATACAAAATACATTATTTGCATTAAACTTTGTGTATTGTTTTCAGCATTTGACGTAATAATGTGCGCAAACTCGATGTTTTGTACTTTGTATTATATCGACAAACAACAACATATTTTCAAGCGAATTGCCGTGAGTACCATCCGAATGTAGGTTCATATTATTATGAAGATTTTTTTTTCGTTTACTGGCAATTTTTATGTACTATATTTAGTGACTGTCTACATTTTTCGCTTTCCTGTTGCTATCTGTTGAGTTCTGTGATTGATCTTTTAGTGGCTGGCATTAAGAATAGACCAATGCTGCCACCAGAGTATATATTTTCCTCTTAAAGCCAGCATCGGCGCGCCGTGATGATCTTATTCTATATATAGCTCGTTTCTCTGAAAGTAATGCGTAAAGATGACGTCATACCCACCGCAGGCAGTCCCAGAGAGAAAAATAATTTACTTCCGTCAACATGTTTGGATCGTTTTAATTATACATTTCATTTTTTGGCATAAAATGCCTTGCTCTTGTTGTTGTAGATGTCGTTTTATTTATATACAGATGCTGACATTGCAAGGCTAGGCATAATTGTGTGGCACTGTAAATATGACCTGACCTATAGTAAGGGGAAATGTTATCCACTATTGACACAATAACATCTAGGGTAATTGCATAAAATGCGGAAGTTGTATAAGGGAGCATGAATTGGTTACTGCTTCTGTGGCTTGTTACATTCATCTTTGTTGACCTTCGCTCTGAAATTACTTTTAAAATTTGTTTTGAAATTTCGCGTTCAGTTTGCACAGCTCGTCTCAATTTTTCAGCGTTTGTCATCCTCATGGTATGCCAAGATGCTGAACAGCTCACTCCGAGTTCTCTCCCTTTATCTTTCTCTGTGGTCAAATTACCAATACACGTAGCAGTTCCAAATACACGTGTCACGAATTAGCTGAAACGTTATCAAGATATCAAAGCAAATGCAAGTAAAACCAGATTTCCAAATTCAGGAAATATAGTCAATTCCAAATGTGACTTAAAAGACGTAGGAACTTTGTACTTGTAACATAGACAACTTTCACAGTGACACAGATCTGTCCGTGTTGCTGTCCTTTTTGCTCCTTCATACCTGTACCTCAATGCATTTTGCCACGTCCTCTACTTATGCATTTGTCTTTTAAAATAAAGTAATCTATCTTGTCAACCTCAGCCTATTCATTCTTCTTCTTTTTCTCCTTCGTCCATCCGCATACTTCTCTCTCTCTCTCTCTTCCTTTCTCTCTCTCTCTCTTTCTCTCTCTCTCTCTCTCTCTCTTTCTTTCCCTCTCCTGTGGGGACCAGCAGAACGTGGGATGCCATCAAAATGTCTCTTCCCTTCGTAAATTTTTTAACTACTGTAAAAGTGGCTTTTTTTGCGCAAGGATCTAAATTTCGCAAAAAATCGAAATGGCTTTTCATGACGATGTGATTTTTGTGAGGTCTACTTGAAATAAGCACAGAAACCCAGAATAGTATCGACTCGCGTACTGCTTACCAGGGTTGCCAGATTTCTGGAATTTGGCCCTGAACTAGTCAAACCGGCAAACCTGCTCTGGACTGCAGTAACCACTATATAACACCCACTATATATTCTAAAATTTAAAGTAATGAGAGATAGGGACTGAAAATAACACCAATACGTTTCTCTTTTGATTTTTTTTTAAATTTTAACTTAACATTTCCTTCGCGGAAAGTAATTTTTGCGAATCAAGCTAAACGCGCAAAATTAGCGAAAATTCTTGCACACAAAAAAAAACTTTTAAAAATAAGCGAGGGCAATTTTTCACAACTCTATTTGTAACAAACAGCAGCCAAGAAAGCAAAAAACAAAAAAAAACCGCAAGGACAGACGGACTAAAACAAACTCGTTAATGTGTTTTTAGACAGTGTTCTGGGCTAGTCTACTACGTGTAAATACGTGTGGGAAAAAATGTTAAAAGTACACAGTTTGAAAACAGACAATTAACACAATACTATCGACAAATTACATACATCTTGATAGTGAGAATACCAAGTTAAATCGGCCAGTTATCGTTCTGTTGACTCAGACATACTTTAGTTAACAGTTACCACAGAAAACACAACTGCGCTATCATCATGTAATTTTCAGTATAACAAAGGCACACTTAAGTATTTTATCGATTTACGGCAGGGTGTATTTACAGAAATAATTTCATAACCTGGGTATGTAATTAGAATAGAGTGACAGCGGCTGCAGTATATAGGACAACGCCCGGAGTAAGCAAAACAAAAGAATTTTAATGCTCAGCATATTATTTGACATAGTAACCGCAAGGGTTGGAGTGGGGGGTTGAGGGGACAGGAAGGGACAGAAGTGGGAGTTTACGACCTAGAACCTCATGTACTCGAAAAACGTGCACACTCACTGGGAATCAGCTTGGTCTTGTGGTTTGTGAGTCGTGTTCAGAAANCTCTCTCTCTCTCTCTCTCTCTCTCTCTCTCTCTCTCTCTCTCTCTCTCTCTCTCTCTCTCCTCCCCCTCCCCTCTCCTTCTGTTTCTTTCTATCTTTCTCTTCGTATCTCCCTTTTTTCCCCTTTGCTTTTCTTTCCATGAATTAATTCTCTCGTCTTCCCTCGCCGAAGGTCATGTGAGGGCCGGGTCCTAGGCGTGTGCCCATTGTATATATGCCTACATATTATGCCACTGCCTAGTATCAGTCCTTTCACATGCATTTACTGACACCGTGACCGCTGAGAGTGCATGAGCCTATTTAAAGCTACTGGGTAAACCGCAAGCCCCAGACAGCCTACTAACAATAGTCATAATGATATATAATGAAACGTATATTTTATGCGTGAGTAATAGCCTTCTCCCAAAAATAGTCTCCCAAAGTTGTTTGTTCTCCTCGTTCTCAGTAATATTTTCCATTTAAAGTAACATTATCCATTATAATTACTACCTCCATTTCGTTCTGTCTCTACTTAAAACAACGACGTCCTATTTTTGTTGATACTTTGCCCTTTTACACTGTGAAAACTGTGATATTTTCTTGAAGTATGCTTGGAGTTTCTGAAGTGCTCCCAGGGCGATTTCCCCGCCCACTTTCCCCGCCTACTTTCCCCGCCCTCATGCGTGTTCCACAAGTGTCTTCCACTCTTATTTGCATAATTAATGCATGATGGGACAAAATTATTACATTTCATGGCATACATCATATCAACTATTATCGATACTAAGCAGAATTCTTAAACCAAAACTAACTCTGACCGAGAGAGTTCTGGGGCCGTACGCAGCTGCACAGTGCTAAGTTTGTGCGCTGGCGGTAGCTACGGGAAACTCCATAAAACTTCCGTGATTTTCCCCGTAGTTAACTGCTGGTGTGCAAAGTTAGACAGGATTGTGCATACGGCAATATGCGCATACGGCCCCTAAAATGGACCTGATACTTCCGTGTTCACCATACAACAACAACAATATCAGCAGCAACATCAACAGCGATCATTACAAAAAAGGGCTTGGAGTTAGTTGCAGTTTGATCTGCAATGATCGATACTACATTAATATGATATTATGTGCATGTACAGTAATAATATACTCGTATAAGCCTGTAGGTGTTATCAATATGTAATGTGTATGATATCTAGAGATATAATTTTGTTTGCTTATAATCAGGGCATTGTCGTCATAGATTTGTCGAAACCTTCCTACCCCATTCTAAAGTTCAACAACCTCATTTTCTCACCAAAAAGTGTCAGGTTTTAATTACTGCGCCGCTCCTTATTTGACTGCTCCAATTATGATTTTTTTTTTCATAAATCTTTTTGAAAAATAAAAAGCTCGTTATAATACCGAAAACTTTTTAGACTGCATAATGCATGTTTTTAATATTGCTAACCTTAAGTAGTTCACTTATAAATATTAGAGAGGTTTTATTTACAAGTTCGGATCTCTTGCGCACTGTCATGTCAGAGATAGGCAGGTATGCGTCTGTGTGGCATTTCCTAGTGTTACGATTGTATTGCACGTTTCGAAATGGAATCAGATGCGAGTTTCACAACTAATTCATATTGTGCAAAATGACAGTATTACCAGGAAATGTCATGTATGCATGCCTATCTTCGCCATGTCGGTGCCTAAAAGATCTGAACTTCAAACCAAAAGCTCTCTGTTGTCTGACCTGAACTTTAGTGAAATAAAAGCTCTCTGTTGTCTGACGTGAAATTTTAGATAACTTGTGGGATATCTTAAGAGATCGATGTTGAGGTCTTTGACCAGACTTTGCACGCGTTGCGTTCCGCCAACGTCTCACCTGTAAATTGTTAAGTGTAATACAAGCAGCACTTCTTAATCCCAACTCCAGCGAAGCATGTAAAAAGTTGTTGTTAAGCAAAGGGTGACCGGGCGGCTTTATGTGTTGTCTTAACTTTCTGTTAGAGCCATTAAGTGGAAAGTACATTTAAGAGAATTGTCTTTTAACGAGGCTGACTTGTACCAGCAGACAACGGCAAAATGCCGCCTATCCTCCAAGCAAGTAACTAATCATCATATTTACTAGAACAAGACACTTCAATGTAAAGTGGAACCGCCCCATTTGTCTGGCATGACATTCTCTTTAATTGCTGACTCGAGTATCTTTAGTATAGTATACCGCTGTTGTCAGGGAGGTGGCTACATGTTAGAGACATGATCTTCTCTCTACTTTTCTCTCTCGCCATTGTTATTTCTGCAATGATACCGCCTTATTCAGCATTATGACACACGAAGTTAAACGTCAGACGTGACACCTGAATCGTTTATGTCGACATATATTATAAATTACCCATAAATTAGGTCAAAGGCAAAAAAATGTATCATTTTGCTCTGAAGTTCAGGTCCGTTCTAATGATGGTATAGGAATTTATGCGCAAACTCTGCAGATATGTCAGTGAGAGTATAAAGCTATTAAGTAATTACAGGAAAAAAGAATAAGTGTAAGGATTGAATTATTATTAGTGTAAGTGACTGGCCCATTATTATTATTGTCGTTAAATGTAAAATGGACGAGCGCGTTGTGAACATAAGGGAATGTATGAGTACATTGTGAACGTGTGCTTTAAATGTTGATGTGCTGTTCCGTCGTATACTAAGCTTATATTTCAGCCCATGTAACACAGTTGTAGTCTGGGAGTATCCCAATAAACTTGTTGCTGTTAGATTTAAGTAGTTTTGAGACGAATTCAGTCTATTCACTTCGGTATAGAAGTTGCATGATTGTCGAAGAAGTAATGGTTTAACCTGACCATCCCCCCCCCTCCCCT
>JAWQUT010000301.1:207762-223891 GCA_033807755.1 Ellobium chinense | reverse complement strand
AGGGGGAAGAGAGTGGGGGAGGAAGATTGTAACGATTCAAAGCATTCCATGTCATGGTGCCCCTTTTATTACTAGGCCCATAATTGTCATCAAAATTTAAAATTATAGATTAAAGTAAGACGGGTGGATGGATAAACTAACGATCCAATGAATAAGTGAAAGAATGAATGAACGAGTATATCAGGGAGTAAATGAAAGAAAGAATGAAAAGTAAATAGCTTCCGGTGGAGCGCAGCACAGCAGGCGACCCGGTTGCAGTAAATTTTTGATTGTTATGGATAATAAAGTTGTTCTTATTCTTATTACATGATTTAGAGAAAAGGGGAAAAAAAAACATACTCAACTGACGTGAATAGTTATGTATGATTTTCTCTGTATATTGCTTACTTTGGTACGGGCAAAGTACAGAAATGATTCACCATCGCAGACAGTGACGTCACCTACGTTGATTACAATGTTTGTCTGTGTTAAGAATCACTGCTGTTGAGGGGTGACTAATGGGTTTCTAGATTTCTGAGAAATTTGTGACGTATTCTCAGGTATAATTTGCATGTTTGATTTTTTTTTCCAGAGATATTTAGAGTGACGTTATCCTTGGTATCTCCATAAGTCTACCAAGACTACATCAACTCCTTTCAATGGGGTGGCACAACTTTCAATAACGGCAAAAAATTAGGCTCAAAAGTAGACTTAAATAACAAGTCTTGGTAATTCTGGTTAGTGGGAAACCTCAGGTTTGTCTTTGATGGCTGCAACGTCAAATTTGAACAAATTAGCTGTCAGGGTTTGGCAAATTCCTACATATTTCAGAACTTAGCTCAGCATAGTCCTCGAAAAAGTTTTGAGCTCAGTTAAAACTTCAAGTTAGTTCAGTTGAATTTGGCATCCATTAAGAAAGTCAGTTCAGGACCTAATTCAGTTGAGATCTTCTCACTGGGCGCCATGAAATCTGAGGCTTTAAAGTAGATCTGACATTACGACGAAATGGTGTCACGGCATTTAGCTGGCTCTACTTCTACCGAAGCGCATAGAGTGACATAAAATGAGATGAGCATAATGTCCGCAGTATTTCATTGTTGTTTAACCACTTTTACCCAACTTCTATGCAAAATTATGTGCTTTTGTTACAAAATGCACAATCGATTAACTATGTCGCCCCACTATTTACTCCTGTTGACAAAATGACGGGTAGAGTGATTTCATCGGTCTGATCAATGTTTGCATCCATCTATACAAATTTGGATATTTTCAGTTCTGTCACGTGACCCTGGTGTTGTCATTCATACGTTGGTTTATTTACATGCTCTGTCATGCATGGCTGCTCGCCATTCATCAAGAGCAGCCCGGCATGCGCAAAGCATGTAAATACACCATTGTGTGAGAGACAATTCCATGGTCACGTTACCGAACTGAAAATGCTGAAAAAAATGAATGGCACCGTAGTACAATCTATCTAATGGAGGCACATGGGTAGGGTATCTTGCGCCTAGAAGCAAACTAAAATTTGACGCCCCCTCTCTTCTCCTTTTTGTTTCCTTCTCCTCTCTCTCTCTCTCTCACACACACACACACACACACACACACACACACACACACACACACACACACACACACACACACACACACACACACACACACACACAACACACTGACTTCCCTCTCTCTACGCCCCTGAAATCGTGTCCCTTCCTGGGATATCGCCCGGCAATGGCGCCCTCACCTGACTTCATTCTACCCCTTCTCTCTTTCCACTCGCCATCTGCACAATCAGAAAAGAAATTGCATTTTCTTTTGTCGATCTCCCTTTCTTGGTTTGTTTATTTGCCATTTATTTACCCATGCGATGCCAGAGTACTTAAGCTTTGCAGGTGGTTAAGTGGATGCTTTGTGTGTATTTATGTTCTGGAGAATAGGACTTCAATACCGCGTTTTTTTAATGGAAGGATTGGGCACCTTTTGTGATGCGAAGTGATCCTTAGCATGAAAGGGAGAGAATGCAAGGCAGATCGATGAAGGGAGGGAGGTAGAGAGAGAGTAACATTTTGGTTCAAGAATAGACAGCTGTAAGCAAGAGATGAAGGGCCCAAAGGGTCGAAGGAGGGNGTGGGGGGGACGACGAGTTAGGACCTCCGCCCCCTCCCCACCCACCCTACACATATACACAAATCCTGAGTTTCAGATGGTTCCTATAACTGATATAACTTTTCTCTTCTTCACGTGTAATCTTTTCCCTCCGGTTGTCTTTTGTGACTGGAGATGCGGAAAAGAATGAAAGAAAGAAAGAAAGAAAGAAAGAAAGATAGAAGGGGTCGAAAAGGGGACACCAAGAAGATAATGCGTTCTAATCACCATACGATCAACTTTCTGCCTCTCAACGACAAAACGCCGTATAATCGTAAAACATCTTGAAGTGTTTTGTCGTTGCTCTGCAGCACTGTCATCATGATTACATGTACTTTATCACTTGTCGCTGCTATGATCCTTAACGAGATTTGACTTTATCTTGACGATATATCGTTATCCTTGTGCATGCTCTTGTTGTGACACTGATGATGATGATGATGATGGTGATGATGATAATATTGATGATGATGATGATGATGATGATAATGATGATGGCGATAGGAGAGTAATGAACGAAGATGATTATTGCAAGAACAAGGAGAAGGATTCCGATATTGATATGTCCGTTGGCAAAATTTCTGATCCTCTTACCAGCTCATCATTTTGAGCGTGTCTTCTCATTAAAACCTGTAATTGCCAACATTTGCTGGCCGAGAACAGAAGCATGCATTGCGTCTGAAAAGTATGTTTTTCTTCTTTTTTTTTTTTTTGAAGTTGAATGACAACGCAAAGAATCCGTGCTTTACATTTCAGATTCCTGTCGTTCACAAAGTTCATTGGCTGTGATATTTAGAGCCAACTGGATGTAAATCACTACAGATGCGGTTGCTATCTCTGAAAGAAATCTGGCATTGCGTAACTTTCACCGCGGATTTTCATGTGCTGGTTTCTTTCTTCCACAAACCAAGCCAAAAACATGAGGTGAAAATAAATGTTTTAATTGTTTACAAGCTGGCAAAGGGGCGCATCGAGCACGGCCGGCAGACTTTCAGGGGAGGTTTTAGAGAGAACGGATGTAAGGCAGAAATCATCTCTTTGTGAGAAAGGAGTTCGGACAAAGGGGAATTTCTGAAGAGAGGCGAATGTGAGTTTATGGCCCTTGACAGACGAGATGTAATAAACGCAGCAGGAATTACTGCGCAGTCTGGAGATACACTGTGGCAAATGGGTGCGGTCACAGAGCGAGCGACAGGTAGTAGTTTCAGTCCTGGCGTAGCAGATGTGTGTCGCCCACATTCTAGTACGCCGCGACACTCACCATGACCAAAGCCACCCTGACTCTCCGATCGTCCATGTTGAACTGAGCTGTAGCGTTAAATGTCGCCCGTCGCAAAAGTAAGCGACACTTTCTGCGCAGAATTTACTCCGCGACAATTAATTATTACTGTAGCTCGTCTGTCAAGGCACTATAGAGGAGGGTCTATGTGGTGATGTTTCTTGAGGTGCAAGTTTGTGTCCCGTGCGCGTGGGTGTGTGAAAAAGATGGAGATACTTTGCGCGCATAATTGTTTGCAAATGAGTGTTAGTCTGGGGAAGATAACGGGTAGAGAGATAAAAATGTCTGTTGGTATTTTTTTTTTTTAAATTTCGTTTGTGGGCGATAGAAATGTAAATGAAAAGAACAGATAAAGCCCAAGGCACGTATGGCGAGACGACAGACCAATTTCGGTGGGTTTTGGGGGTGGGGCTGGAAAGTGTTGGGGGTGGGGGCTGACAATGAGATAAGCAACCGGCAGACAATGTCCAGAGAGAGGTGAGGCAAGGATGGCCAGTGAACAAACAGGCAAATAAGATGGACAGACGAGTTGGTGACCAACGAACAAGCACGGATAGACTCACGAGCTTGATAATAAATGAACGAAAGAACTAACAGCTTACTAGACATGGAGGCAAGCAACAGACAGATAGACAGATCCCTGAAAGGGCGGAAAAATGAAAGAGAAGAGGAAGGGAAAGGAGAATTAACAATGAAAGTAAAAGAAGAGGAGTAATAATTTAAAGCAGGAAAAAATAGGGAGCTAAAAGATGATGGAGGATGACGCTGATGAAGACATTGACAGGGTTTGAGGAGGAGAAAATGTAGTTGAGAAAATCTGAGGGAGGCAAAAAAAAAAGACAAAAGACAGAATAAGATGGTTTAAGAGAGGTACAAAGATTGAAAGACAGAATGAGATGATTTGAGAGAGGCACAGAGAACGAAAGACAGAATGAGTACGAGGAGATATGGACAGAGGAAGCAACCAGGAAGAATTAAGCGGCGCAGATGCGTATAGACCGCAATGTACTTAAGATGGAAAGATAGAAATGAGCTCCTACTATCTGCCAAGTCTGTACCTCTGTGTCTTGTCTGAGAGACAAATAGGCCTGTCACTCATTCTCACCTGTTGTAAGGAGAGTTGGAGAAGATTCTCCCTACACCTACAGCCTGCCTCTGCCTGTCCGCTTACAGTTTCTGTTCCCGAATATTTGGGGGTCTTGTTTCGGATTCTTTTACTTCATCCAGGAGGTTTAGGATAAAAATGGGAGCAAGCTTTTTGTGTGTTTCTTACCTCCCAGACTTGCCAAAATTTAAAAAAAAAAATGTACATAATGGCATGTATCATCAGTGTTTTTTCCATACTGGCTTGACTCAGACGTGGGCCAAAATGAAATCAGGATGCCGTGTTGTTCATGAAATCAAGATTAAAAAAAAACAACAAATTATAATGCGCTAATATTTTCCCTTCAGAATTGCAATTTCAAAGGTATGCTCCAGCTGTTTTTGCTTTCCCGCGTTTTCAACGGACTCTTAAGAAAAAATAAAAAAGACGTAGGCCATTATGGGAGAATAATGACGATTTTTTTTTTAAATGAGAAAAAAAAACAAACAAACAAACAAAAAAGCATGTAAACAAACGAAATTATGAACGACAGATCCTGACCTTACAATGATAATAAAAAAATATCTAATTACCTGAACACATCTAATTGCCGCAGAGCTTTTTCATTGGTAGCCTGACAGAAGACCCAACCAGAAGTTAACCTTTTCCTAGATCTCATTTATTTCTTTTAAAAATTTCTGCATTTCGTAGACATTTCCTTAAGAATAAACAGAGCAAATATATCGATTCGTACTAGAGAACATCGCACTTTCAAGAAAAAAAATATTAAAAAGAAACAGACGAGCGTATTTATTTACTCCATAAATTCCCGTTGAATAAACATTTATATCGTTGATGTTACACGAACACCTCGCACTGAGTTCTAAGCGTTATTCAGGGGAGGTTACGCCTAATTGAGAGCAAACAGGGGCACGTGCTAGCACCGATGCCGAACGCTCAGTGCCGGTGCGAAATAAGCAAACAGTGGATTAACGAACGCCCATCCGACTTAACTAACGGGCAGCCATGGGGGCAAGAAGGGATTAGATCTAAAGAAATGATCAACTGCTGTGTGCCAGACGAGGATCGAGAAAGAATGATGAGTGAATAAATGAAATGATAACATAAAGAAATAAATAAGATGAAATTAATGAATGGGAGGAGAGAAAGAAAGAATGATGAGTGAATAAATGAAATGATAACATGAAGAAATAAATAAGATGAAATTAATGAATGGCAGGAGAGAAAGAAAGGCCGAAAACAAGAAAGATGGGCACACAGATAAAGAATGAAAGGGAGAGAAAGCTTGACAGAGAGTTCCCCTTGAAATCTAATGATCTATTGCCAACCCCCGAGCACCCCATAAGCGTGGGGACAGGCTGACCCCCCTAGGATAATATTGCAAATTTACTCAGCTTAATTGACGGAAACAGTTCTCGTCTGTGTACACTAGAAATGATAATCTCCATTCCTCTTCCCGATTTATCACCCCTCACAGGCCAATATCCTCCCCGGCGAGGTGGTTATATTTTCACCACGAGCGTTTGTATTTTACCTTCATTCAGCCTGCATTAACGCCAATACCTACCCAGTTTATTTCTGTAAGGGGCTATAAAATTTGGCTTTCCTTTTTTTCAAATTAAATATATTATTCTTGTTTTATCCACTTCTGTTTTGTCGCGGTGAGTTTTAATTCTGTGTACACTTTCAATGTATTCTTCTTGTTAGCTAGATCTTTGCCATCGCTTTTGCATACCAAAGCTGTGCGCATTTACTACAGATTTGATCTTTATGTAAACGATTATTTTGTTTGTTTTTGTTTGTATATATTGACATTACTCTTAAATATTATTTCCTTTCCAAATCATGAAAACAAATACATCAGTCTCTGTTTACATGTCGTGTCTTTGCAGTCTTTACTCAACCGCAATATGTTTTTAGATAACAATTTATTTGTAGTTTAGCATGGAAATTGAAAAACAAACAACACGGCTTAACATAGACCAGTTCTAATGAGGTATTTTCAGCGGGGGGCATGTTACACCACGTGATCTAGGGATTGCTAGGATATTTTGATAAATGACAAGTAATCATACATGAGCAGAGCATGTAAACAAACCAACGTGTGAGCAAGATTTCCTAGGTCACGTGATGGAGCTGAAAATACCTAATTGAAGAGCGTTTCTCTGTATGGGGTCTATGAATATATTTCAAATAAAGGGAAATAATACAGTGATTGCTCATCACACATGTATTTTTATTTACTGTTAAATGGCCTAAAATTTGAAGGAGTGCAGATTTGGAACTCGATATAGTTTTGAATGAATTAACACAGATATGCATCTCTTTGAATACACCACCAACTTTACTCATTTTTCAACGGAAGTGCATTTTACTGAGTTTTGGAAAAACGCTCATCAAATGACAACTTGGTCCATGTCTAGTCCAGCTGGGATTTAGTGGCATAACCCCATCACCTTCTCACTCCCTTCTTCCCCCTTTCCGCCCCCCTTATTCCAAACATCAAGAGAAAATTTTGTCACACTGACCGTGTACAATTCCTTAGTTATCAGGTATTGTACCTCCTCCCTTTACCCGTCACACTCCCCCCCCCCCNGCAATATCCAGGGACTCTCTCTGTCTCTCTCTCTCTCTCTCTCTCTCTCTCTCTCTCTCTCTCTCTCTCTCTCTCTCTCTCTCATCGTCCACTTTTCACCCTTCACCAGTCATGTGGCAAAAGCTTGTGCGCCAATCTTGGCCAAAACTGAGTGAGTCATAAATTTGGACTTAGTCAATTTTTTTTTTTTTAACCCCTTCAGACAGTTTATTATTTCCTTGGCTGAATTCTGGGAAAAACCTCGTATGTCAGATAAATTAATCCTGACGGTCTAAATGTTTTTGTGATTTCTCAGATCTTAGTCAGGAGTCACTTACTAGGATTTACCAAATTACTGGAAACTTCTCCCTTTCCCGCGCTTGAGTACAGTATGGATGACATACAGCTGGTGGAATAAAATCTACTCACTCAGGGAACGTGCCCTTCCTTCATTTCTTCTCATCTCTACCTTTCTGTACCATGATGGTACATAATACAGAACAGTCGATTTCGGTTACTGGCAGTTCGTTTAATGGCAACCGTGGGTTTTTTTTTTGTTTTTTTCATGAAACAAGTTTTACTGTTTAGGCCGTAAGCTAGCAGTTACATTTAATCACACTTCTGCTTACTGACAACTGCAGTGGACGCGGCTTAAACGCAGTGCGGACAACCACAACTTCTGCTTAAGCGCAACTGTATCCAATTGCAAAGTGCTTTAAATATGTGCAAAAGTCACTGAATAATCACACCTCCTTTTAATTGCATGTTTTTCCTTGCTCCCGATGGGTTGCGATTAAGCGGAGTTGACCGTTTTTCCAGGGAGGTCCGACCAAACTAATAAGTAGACTGTTGTACTATCGAACGCATGTAATCTGAAGTCCTCGGGAGAATGGTCAGTTTAATGACGTGGCACAGCTGCTTGTTTTGGACTTTTATCCCAAAACTGCGAGGGTAGATGAAAAAGCTCTTGACTTTGTCCAGAGAACGCGGACTCAAGAGGTCGTGCCGTATTACACTGCTGAAAAAAAATTGCCATTATGCAGAAAGTTGCTATTAAGGTTACAGACCTGTAATAGGATTTGACCCTTTTTTCCTCTACGGGCTATATTAACATTTTGAGCTGCCCTCTGAACCCGAAGTTTTAGCTTTCGCCCAGACCCATACCAGATTGAAGCTCATTATGTGGCCCAAAGTTTAAGACTTACCCAACCCTAGCAAGCCCATTGAAATTTTGAGCTTGGTTGCTATTTGTAAACAGACCCTACATTTTTCACTGGTCAATGCCAAATGCCAAACCCCTCCTCTTCCGCCTGAGCACACCCTTGANTTAATTTTGGTAAATCAAATTAAACATATGAAAGAGTGTGATACGGAATTGATTATTTTGTGCATAAGGTGCATTATTGAATAATTTTGCCGGGAGTTCCTACTTTGAGGAACCGTTATTGATTCGCTTTTCTCTATAGCGACCTTCTTACCCTCTGTTCACGACTTTGTTCCTGGACGGTACCGACTAAGCCGGAACAGTGTTAGGCAATACAAAACCAGCTGTGAAATATTTGCTCATACTACTACTACTTACAGCCACAAAGTGTTGTTCTTTGACACTCTCAGGTACTGGTACAAGGTCAAGAGTCTTGCAGTGGTTGACCTGACTCCTGTAGTCATATAAATGTTGTCTCTAGAACAGTCAAGCATGCAGCTTAATTCCTGTAATCACAGATCTCTGTTACCGGTACTGAAAAAGATCATGCCGTCCTTCAAGGGGAAAGCTGTGGAAAATGTAAACGACAATATTTTGACGAGAAAATTCATTTTTTTTTTACAAAAAAATGTTGTTTGCTGAAAGTTGCCATAGTTATGTTGATAAATACTGAATTTGAGCTTCCGAATCTTCCTGATATTACGGAGATGAAATGAGACAGCAATTGCTTTGTTTTATTAAGCTGTCTGCTACACCCACTAAGGCCTTCACGAAATTTTTCCCAAATTGTCACGTAAGACAAGTTTGCTTTCAGTTGGCGGATTGTATCCTGGGGATGGGATGAAATAATATCAGAGATCTGGTGCATGTATTGTTTCAAAAGTTTGAAGTGTGTTGAAATGTTTTTAACCTTATATAATACATTACACATAACGGATGAGAAATTATTGAAACAACAATATGCCTTCTTTCAAATTCGGCAATATAGTCACTAAAAACCTGTAATAGAGGGGAGGGGAGAGGGGAGAAGGGGGGAGCGGCAAAGGGATGAGAACCCGGAGAAGATTGTGGATATTACCAGATAATACATGTGTCACGTGATCATGTAAGCAGCCATGTCTCCAGGAGACCAGTGTCTCACGCTAGAGCTGTGTTGTAATCACTCAGATAGAAAATTGTTAGAAGGTAATCTGTATATTATTACAATGAAGAAAACTACAGGCTCAGAACTGGTCTGCTGACTTCGAGAACGCCGCGGAGGGGCAACGGGACTCAGTGCAAAAAAAGAAATGACGATTTTATTTTTTGTGCATAATTTGTGCAGTTTCGGCGTAGCGCGAGGGCTTGGATCACGTTTTGGTCGTAACAGTTCAAAAAACAAAAATACTATTTTGTTATGATCAGTCCTCTTGTGGTTTCACTTGAATGTCCTTTCGCCCTCCCTGACAGTGGTGGCACTTTAAAAAAAAAAAAAGATACATAAAGCCGGAGATGCAAAAGCAGAACAAACAAGTGCCTGAACTTCATGTACCTACAGTATTTGTTGAAGGGGTTGACGCACTAGTAATTTAAAAGGAGGGGAAAAAGGTCTTGGCGGGACGTCAGTGCTTCTTTACATTTAAAAACCAGTGATTATCTGTGCTAGAAGGTTAAGGGGAGACACTACCTTTTCTCAGAGCTTGAAATGCAGAGGACTTGGTGTGCGGAGTTACGAGCAACTAACAAGACACTTTGGATATAAAATGAAACAACTTCATGTCTAGACAGAAAGTCCAGAAATGCCCATTATAATAGGGTCATACCTGAAGGTATTTAAGAAACATGGACGAAGTCTAGTATGTGAAACAACACACACACACTCGAATAAAATGACGCTACCGCACATGACTGCTG
This sequence comes from Ellobium chinense, assembly GCA_033807755.1. Lineage (NCBI taxonomy): Eukaryota > Metazoa > Mollusca > Gastropoda > Ellobiida > Ellobiidae > Ellobium > Ellobium chinense. The sequence continues at coordinate 213,714 of JAWQUT010000301.1, read as the reverse complement.
TCCTAAGATATTTACCCTTGAGGGAGAAAACCGCGTCGTGCAGCGCTTTGGGTTGCAATTTTACATGAAAACTCCAGTGCAGTTATGGTGATACGTTGCGCCCCGAGTTATCTGGATTACCATCTCTGTTAAAGGGTAGTTCCTCCCCTTAATTTAACACTGTCGAAAGGGTAATCTCCTCAAAAAACTGTCTAGAGTCAAGTTGTGTCGTGCCTGATGTCACGACCATAATAGGATAATGACACACAGATGCTGAGGCTAGTGTTGAATTCTTCACATAATTACTGTTCCTTATTATTTTGATCCAACTATTATACTTGTACGTAAGCATGTAAGCAGTTGTTATGCACAAAAGTGGATTGGTCTATATTTAGTGTCCGTACGCATGTACTCAGAGCTACAGCCGAAACTCTCGTCCCTTCCCTTCCCCCTGTCCCAAGACCTTTCTTTCCCAATGTTGGAGAGGTGTTTTTGAAATTTAGTGTTAAGTTCGGATCTCCAACCGACCATTATGGCAGAAACACGTGTATTTTATTATCATACTATTAGAAACTAGAATCAGATGTTACTTTCGTTAGCGCGTAATGTGCAATGTGATTGTACTGGTAACACCAAGAATTTCCATATGGGCACACCTACTTCTACTATGAGAGATGCGAACTTGAAACTGAAAGTTCCTTGTTATCGAGATTTTTTGTTCAGTTGTACATTGGCTTTGCGCATTGTCTTTGGTACAGAGTGACTTTCAGACTTTCAAGCCTCCCCTCTTCTCCTCCTTCAACCCCAACGCCCCCCCNCCCCCCCCCCCTTCCCCAGTTTTCCTTCCAAAGTCATTCTTGGAAGAGGAGATTTAGAACGGTCTGGAAACACGAGCCCTTTCCGGTTATTACTAAGAAACTGCTTTGAACAACGGTTAAAACAAAATCGGTTAGCCCGAAAGTACCACTAAAACGAAAAGAAAGAAGACACCCCTTGTATTTTCCTTTCTTTCGGCTTCTCTCTGTAAACCAAAACTCTGTCTAAACCGAGTGCAAGTCTTTGGTCCCGTGGATGTCATTTTAATCTTTGTCTGCTGTGGTTTTGTTCATTTGGACGCTAACAATCACTGCTATTTTTGGAAAGTCTTGGGACATCTTTGTCCGCACGGGTTTAATCGCTCCCACCTTCTTTAACCCTTTGCAGGGGTGGTATTTACACCTACCCTCTTAATAAAGGCCATGCTTTATTGAATCCAGCCAAAATTACNATCACTGCTGTTTTTGGAAAGTCTTGGGACATCTTTGTCCGCACGGGTTTAACCGCTCCCACCTTCTTTAACCCATTGCAGAGGTGGTGTTTACACCTACCCTCTTAATAAAGGCCATGATTTATTGAATCCAGCCAAAATTACACCTCTGCTTCGCCTTCCTGGTTCCCCCCTCCCCCCCCCTCCCCCCCAACTAAGGTCCTCCTGAAAACATAAAGACTATCGGAGTTATGTCTATACTGAGATCTTAGCTTGACAAACAAACAGACAGATAGGCAGGCAGGCAGTTAGGCAAGCAAGCAAGCAAGCAGGCAGGCAGGCAGGCGGGCTGATGGAAGGGCGGGCAGAGTGGGAGTGAGAACGACCAGACAGACAGACAGACAGACAGACAGACAGACAGACAGACAGCAGACAGACAGACAGACAGACAGACAGACAGACAGACAGACAGACAGACAGATAGATAGTAAAAAGTGAAAGAGAGAGAGAGAGACAAAGAGGGAAAGCGACTCAAGAATGAGAAATACACAGAGCTGTGAAACTTTCCTAGAGTCGTTACGGACACAGTGTTAATCTTCACTTACATAATTAACCCTCGCGTGTCCAGATCGCCATTAACACCTTCATGTTAGGAAAACAGTTGCCACCAGATGCTTACTCTCACTAAGCTGTGGTATGTGTTAAGGGTCAAGACACAAACTAATGGAGGAATGGCACCTTGCAAGGTCCAAAGTTGTGTGTTATATGTTACTTGTACTTGTTTATACTGCGATTGGAGTAGGTTGTAATCGCTGTTACTGTGAGTGTATTATTACTATTGTTGTTGACGTTTTCTTTAGTCTGTTTTTTCTTTTTTATGGCTGCCGTTATTCGTTACTTTTGATGTTGTGCAGTGGATCTATTCACTGCATACTACTATACTGGGAATTTTCCTTTCGTTCTATCTAATATCATTATTATTGATGTTGTTGTTGATGTTATCATTGATATTATTATTATTACTATTATCTGTTTCTTGGTTTTTTTTTCCCCGTTGCATCCTTCTTTTCCTGTTTGTCTTTCTAACATGTTTTTTTTTCTTTTCCGCCATTTCCCTTGCTTTTTGCCATTGCTTTCTTATGTTTGATTTTGTTTCTTCATCTGTTTTCTTTCTCCGGCTGCCTTTAAGTCCAATTTTTTTCTTGTTTTCTGCTGGATAAATTTCTCACCATGATCTGACGCTCTCTTATCACGATGCCACCATATTGCCTGCTGTTTCCAAATATTGGCTATGTCGAAGGACAGCACCGCAACGATAATGATACAGTTCATTTAGTCATAGACAGATCATGGACTAGATCGATTATTTCGACTAAATCTGTGCTATTGTTAGAGAAAGCCCAAATGTTAACATGCTTCAATCCGACATTTGTTGCTCGACGATTTGAATGCATTTAATACCATTAAAAATTTTACGAAATACACATCGTCTCACTCTCATTCCTCTTTGTTACTGTTTTCGTTTGACATACATTCCAGTGCTCCATAATATATAATATGCCTTTCTCCAGTTTCTCCAACCCCTCGCCACAGCCTTGTTTTCTCTATCTCTCCGCCCATTAATGTTATTCATCTTATCGTCTCGTGTGATTGTGCACCGAGAGTAAGAGTGTCATATTACCGGTACCAACCAACCATCAGTCACGAGAAAGTCACGCCCCTCTTGGCTAATGGCATGGACCTACGATAAGCGTATACGCCCACCTCTGAGAAGTTAGTGAAATCAATTTTCATGCATGGTATGCGTAAAATTTGCTTCATCATCATACAAGATTGCAGCATACAACACTGCTACAACACAGTTCATTAGAGAGCTCGTATTTTTACGTTCGGATCTCTTACGAAGTATTTCGGACCGTATCGTCGGTCTTCGCATAGGAGTGGCCAAGTTCAAAGTACTGTAGGGTGAAGTCCGCCTGACAGGTTATATGCGAAGACCGTCGATATAATAATATTGCATTTCCTGGTCAGTCCACCAGTCTGTAAAGTGGATACCCGGCTGTAGGCAGTTGAAAGTATTGTCAGGGCATAGCTGATCAGCTCCTGTAAATGGCAGTGGCACTGTAAGCTCTAGAGGGAGTTGCGAAAGTTATTGAGTGATCAGCCCTGCTGGGATGGTAATAATAACATGAAGTCAGGTGAGGTGGCATTTGTCCGGATTAGAGACTTATAAACCACTTTCAATTTATTGCTATTACTTTTGTTACTAGCATCAATCTATAATCATACCCAAAAAGTCTTCATAACAACCAAATATTTAATTATTACCAACGCTTTTCACTAAGAGTGACTTCCTTGTTAGAAGTTATAGTCAATACCTAGTCAGCTGCTCGCACCGGAAAAAAAAAAATAATGATAATAGTTGTTCACACTGACTTTTAGTATATAAGTCTAGTGGTATTTCCAAGGGAGACCGAGCGAAGGTGTCGCGAAAAGTAGATCTAAGATTACTGTAGGGAATATAGATTTTTATAGGTAGAATAAAATTGTTACCTTGACTTCAACAGTGACTGGTATGCTTATTATAACTTACAGTGCAGAATAGCCTTATGTTCTTACAGATTCAAATAGATCAGCAGCGCGTTGTGAAAAACTGAGAAGAAATTCCTTGCATTTGATACAACTAGAATACGGATAAAGTGTATCTTGATTCTTGAGTTGGGACTTAGTATGATTCAAGAGACAGTAAGTGTTCTCTCTCTCTCTCTCTCTCTCTCTCTCTCTCTCTCTCTCTCTCTCTCTCTCTCTTTATCTACCTTATCTGTCTGTCTGCCTGCCTGAGACTGCCGGTCGGCTTGCTGGCTGGTTGGCTGACCGGCTGGCCCTGGTTGCAGCTTTTTAAAGAACTTGGCTTTGGAAACGTTTATGAAAGGGGAAAATACATTGCTAGTTAACAATACTAATATAATCAATAGTTCAATCAACCAATCAATATAGAGATGAGAGAGAAAGTAGGCCTACATATATTATCATGGGCCTTCCTTAGAGTCCAGCTGGGGTTACTCTGCTTGTACAAGTTGCAGCGGTCGTAGATAATCAACAAGCCATTTTCTCTGTGAAGATAATGGCGTCATGATCTGAGGAATGGAAGTTATAATATTAACCATGAAGCGGGCTTTAAAATGATATCGGAGATGATATATGTGATAAAATTTATATTCTCCAGTCCGAAAAAGCATACACATCAACTTACGGAAGTAAAAGTACAACACTTCTGCGGGGCACCCAACTTGAGAATGAGAGATAATGAGGACTATGATTGGTTGAATCATCCTGGAGCACTGACCCAATTGGCTGATGTATCTCTTACTTAAGGGCTAAGAATGCAACTTCCAAGAGTTACTGGACTTTATGACACGACATAGGTCTATAAAGGAATCTGATTGGCTGCTGTGATTTGAAACATTTGCTTTCACTGGCTTGGAGAGAGCTATTAATTCGGGGTTTATTTATGNCCGCCCCCACCTTGCCCTCCAGATTACTTCCGAATGTAACCAGTCAAGCAATGAATTAATTGTTAATTTAAGTATCCATCCACCACATGAAATCAGGATTTCAGGACTGTGTCAGTTTTAAGTATTTATGGTTACAGGCCTGTAATTGTACTTTCACTATTGGGTCCTACTACTAAAGGCTTATATTTCATCTCCCCTTTTCCCTCTTTTGACATGCCGTGCTTCCAGTAATAAGGGCTCCAGGGGGGGAAATTTTGATATCATGGGAAACGGTGTCCATTTTACTTTATTTTTGCCAGGCACTATTTAGCCCTGGGCTGGATCTGCCAGGTCAAGGGTGTGCTCAGGCGGAAGAGGGGTTTGACGTTGACCAGTAAAAAATGTAGGCTCTGTTTACAAATAGCAACCAAGCTCAAAATGTCAATGTGCTTGCTAGGGTTGGGTCAGTCTTAAAATTTGGGCCACATAATGAGCTTCAATCTGGTATGGGTCTGGGTGAAAGCTAAAACTTTGGGTTCAGAAGGCAGCTCAAAATGTTAATATAGCCCATAGAAGAAAAAAGGGTCGAATCCCATTACAGGTCTGTAACCTATAAAACACCTTGCGGGCCTCTGACCAGCTGCTGCTGCCATCCCGTGACTATGTTATCAAAACCTTGAGAAGGAATTATAATATAAAACTGCAGAGGCAGCAGTGCAAAGCATGGCAGCAAGAACATTTCCAATAAGTGCAGCAGCACGAGGTCACATGTCAGCTCAAACACATGTTTGTGCCAAGGAGAATATCAGGACATCTTATTACAACGGATCGATTTCGTCTTTGAATGTGGGCTAAATTATTATTTTCGCGAAAGGGCGGAGGGAAAAAAAAAAAGGTTCTCGACGGGGTTAGTATGTGTGTGGAATGTGTGTCTATTTCTGTTTAATAACAGGCAATGGGTGTCATATTGTGAGAAAAAAATGTTACTATCTTTAGACTGGAGATGCGGTTTAGAGTAAAGTAGTGCCGTCTACTTCTGTTAGTGCTTTTAGGGTATGGAAACAAGATGACAGCCTATTTAATGTTTTATGAATGTTTAGAATGTAAGGGGATTTGGGGAGGAAGTTGAGCTGGAGAAGATGCGGCAATGAACTACTTAAGAGATGAGACAAATGGGTACGAAAATTCCTTCGAAATGATGGTAGGAGGCGTTGGATTTTTTTTTTTTTTTTT
>JAWQUT010000301.1:183905-207753 GCA_033807755.1 Ellobium chinense | reverse complement strand
GGGAGAGACACACACACACACACACAGAAAGAGAGAGAGAGAGAGAGAAAGGATGGATGAGTGTGTTCGTGTGTGTGTGTGTGTGAGGAGGAAAACGAGAATGAAACGAATACTTGCCAACAGAGTGAGTGAGTATAATATATACATTGTCGCAAATACTTGCTCGCGAGAATATGGTCTTGTTCTAAGTACACTAATAAATACATAATTATATTAGACTGTCTTTTTTATGCGAAAGTTTTTTTCTTCTTCTTCTTCTTCTTCTTCTTCTTCTTCGTTTGTACCCGTCTACTCTATCCTCTCACGTTCTTATCAAATGAAGACAGCGAGCTCCCTTCATCCAGCTATCCGCCATAATTCCGGAGCGCGTGCCGCCAAGTCAGCTGACCGGAACCGCTTCCGGTATTGTCCCACCGGCCATGAGGGGGGAAGGCCTGTCCGCCAGCCAGGTCTTAATGGGACTTTTATGCCGGAGAGGTTTTATGGTGAAAGGCAATGTGTGATTTTTATGGTGAAATGTGATCTGTGATTTGCACTGATTAGGAAGGAGAATGTGTGAGTAGGATTGTGCCTGTTAGTTTGCCCTGCCTTGATTTTTATCACTCTTTTGAGAGCATCCTATTCGTTGTCGGCTTAGTTTCGAAGCTTTATCTTATCTGTTTTCTCTTCACTGCATTTCCTATTATTTCCTTCTTTCCGTTGTCGATATATGCTCTCTCTCTCTCTCTCTCTCTCTCTCTCGTAATTATTTTGTTTCTTCAGTTTCTGTTCATATGCTTCACTCGCTTCGTGTTTATTTGATTTGTATCTTTTTTTTTTTTCTCCTACCTCTTCTCTCTTTTTTTGTTCCGTCAGCACAGACTCTATAAATTCTCTCTTCCACTCTGGATTTTATTTCTCTTTTAATTTCCAGTCTCTTCCCAATGAGCAACTGAAGTTTCTCACTTGATTGTGACTTTTGTTCATTCATATCCTTCTAATTATCTCAGTCCTTTCCTCCATCACCCTTACTATCTAAATACTCTGTTCGTCCACATCTCCTCTTCACTCTGTTCGTCCATATCTCCTCCTCCTCTCTTGCCGTGGTCTATCTATCATGCTCTTAGCCATTGCCCTAGTCCTAATGAGCAGTCGAGCCATTAGTTCTAAATGATCATTGATTGCGCGTGGCCATTTTATCTGCCATTGTCTCTCTTTTCGTTAACGCCCATACACTCAACCACACAAATTATGGATGCAGCCATTGTCTGCTCACCTCATATTCTCACGTGATAATATTATGTGACGTTCATCTCTGTACCCACAGCAGTAGTATGGGTTTTCACTACAGTACATAAGCCTAACTGCTAGATCTATCTACGCACTTCGTCTCTCTAAGGGTGCCCGCCCACAGAACACGAACATTTTGCGTCAGGAAAAGTTCCGTCAGAAGCTGTCTGTTTCCGTGCGTGATTGTAAACCCACAGGGGCAGGAAAAAAAATCAGTGCTTCAACTAAGGAAATCAACCTCTCGTCATTCATTGTGGCTTGTTTTGAGAAAACGGAAGCACGTGTGTATGTGTTCAAGGTGGAAAGTGATGCCCCTTTACCGACGGACAATGGAAAAAATAGCGCATGCGATACGGAATCTTTTGCGTCTCTTTCCGTTACTATCTGTTGCGTGGTGTGTGGGCGCAGAAACGGCCGCAATACAAGGTTATATAGGAGGTATCCGTTGTGCTATCTTTTGTCACGGATAAAGACGGAAAAAATACGTTCCGTTCCGTTGCTTTCCGTGGTCTGTGGGCGGGCACCCTTAGGCTGTACAAGTGCCATCCTGTGGCCCTATACATGATCCTTATATTAGTTAACGCTCTGCGGTAACCACGGGAAACTCACAAGACATTAGTTGTGGGCACCGTGGTTAACGCAATACGTTAACTAACGTATGGATTATGCATACAGTCACTGGAACCGTCAGCATTTCACCTTTCCGAATCGGCCAGGAAGGACACACAATGCCTTTGCTTGCCATGGTCTGAGAGTGAGGCATNAATTTCTGCCTCCCGTACACAAAGCCTTTCATTTTATTTTTTTTTTTTTGCCACCAGCCCCATTCTCCATTCCTCTTTTCTTTTCCTTCTTTTGTCCCTTCTCGTCCTTCATCTCTCCTCTTACCCCATCCCCTCCAGTCAGGTCCAAAACCCACGGCACGATCACCTGACTGCAACAATAACACAGTACTGACACTGATTGCTACAGATTTTTTGTTAGCTTCGTGTGCTTTGCTCATATACCAGATCTACCATGTTTAGTAGTTTGAATGAAGTTTCACAACATGAATGAAGTTTAAAAGCTTGAGTGCAAGGTACGATGAAAAGACAGTTACAGTCTCTATCTATATAGTCTCATTCTGGCAAATCCATTGTGGCGTCATCTCCGTTTTCTGATGTCCACTACATTCTAGTCTTGTTCATCCCTACATCTCTCTCTCTCTCTCTCTCTCTCTCTCTCTCTCATCACCATCACTCTCGATATATCTTGTCCATTTATCGTCTGTCACTCGTTTTGCCTCACTTTTCTCGCTCTTAGCTACTCGCTCTCTCTCTCTCGCTCTCTCTCTCTCTCTCTCTTTTTCTCTATGTTTTCCCCTCCCCCACTCCACCGTTCTGATCTTATCCCTTCTCCGTCCCCCGGGTCCTAATGGTCAGTGGCCATTAGTGTTTATGGTCAGTGATTTCTAATGGTCCTCTTTTTCACCTTGTTTGTTGTAGGTCTGCCGGCTGTTTGGACACTCACGGCGTAATGGTCATTGTGGGGCTACCAGTGTGAATGATTAGTTGGTCCGAGAATAGCCGTAGATCATTACAACCAAGTAGTGGCACTTAATACTATGTCTTTCGCCGTGTTGTCTGGTCCTTCTCTCTCTCTTTCTCTCTCCGTCTCTTTCTCTCTCGCTCATTTTCTGTTTGTATCTTTCTCTAGCTGTCTCTCTCGTTTACCGTCTATGTATTTCTGCGCATTTTGTTAGAGATTTATTCACATTTTCCTTTTAATATGAATAAACCTTTCTCTCCATTTTTTTTTCGGCCTGGTATCTAGACTAGGCGTCTTTTTTCGGCATCTCTCTGTCTTTAAACCGCAGTTTCGTCATTTTTTACTGTCACTCTTTTCATTTGTGTTTCTCGCCATCTTGCACATCTCTCTCTCTCTCTCTCTCCGTCTCTCTCTCTCTCTCCGTCTCTCTCTCTCTCCGTCTCTCTCTCTCTTTGTCTCTCACTCTCCCCCCTCCCCCCTCCGTATCTCCTCCTTGTCTGCGTCACTATTTCACCATTGTCCTTGTTACTTATAACTAAAAAGCCATTATAAAGAAAGCCAGGTAGTTGTAAGCGTACACAATAGTGTGGTTATCAAATAAATAAGTAAAGATTGAATGAAAAGAGAAAAAGACAGGAAGAAGGAATGAAAGCAAAGAACACGAGAGAGAAGAAAAGGCGATGAGAACGAAAAGAAAAAAGAATTGTGGACTTCCTTCCTTCCTTCTTCCCTCAACTACTTTCTGCCCTTAGATCTAGTTACAAGAGTTTCTACTTCCAGCTTTGAGATGGATGTCCTTTTTCCGATCGCAGCCTAGCTACAACCATTTAGAAAGTAAATATAGCACTGAGAATATTATGCAGCGAAACGCTTTGAAACTGGAGGGGTTCCAGATGCACACAACTCCACAGAATGGCAATCCAGAGAGTCGCAATGTATGCTTAATCGCAACTATTTATAAATGAAAGTCACGTCATAATCGTTACTCTTTCTTAATGGTAACCTTCATCCGGCTCCCGAGGTGTTGTGAGTAAGCGAAGTTTATTGCAAAAATACACAGCTGGAAATGACTAGTCTAGAATATTGGAAAGGGGCGTGGGAAGGTATTGGAGAGTTATTATATAAGGAAGATAGAAGAGGAATTTGTAAGGGCCTAGGGATAGTGAAATAAAATGCCGCTCTTTAGAATAGAAAGTTGGATGGGGATTTTTTTTTTTTTTTAGGGGTGAGGGGAGCAACGCAATATCCTCTCCATGAATCCGTATTTATATGACTGATGACCACAAAATATAGATTGCACAACAAAGACGTCATCGTGGATATATAACCATAATCCTCACGCCTATTTCTCCCCTGACAAAACTGACTGGCAGAATGACGTCAGTTTCTACCAAATGGGCAGACATTCCGGTTTAACCTATTGATAGATGGTAATATGTATGTTGTCCGACAGCCAGCAATTGGTAGTCACAAAATAAAAAGTATTGATTCTTTCTTTTTTTGAAGGACTGGTCCCGGCTAAGTAGTTTGTTTGTTCCAGTTTATGAGAACAAACATTCATCCCACGTGTGTCGCTTTTGCATACACTTGCGTAGCGGATCCGGAACTAGTTTTCCATTCCTTCCTTTTCAAAAATAAAAAAATCGACTCAAGAGACTACTGTAACTAAACAGTGTTATGTACATAACCTTCATGAATGATTATAGCGATCGGATAAAGTTTAGCCATTTTGATGTGAGAAATGTGGTATCGATCTGGGGTGCTCTGTTTACCCACTTATGGTTACCGAATGTAAACAGTTATGTCTTCGCCCTTGGGAGGGCAGGGCCGGTTTGGTTGGGAGAACCAGTTGGAAGGAGTGAANNGGGGGGGGGGGGGGGGGGGGGGGCGGAGATGGGGAAGAAAGAGGAGATTACCTTTAAGGAAATACAGAATTATCTCGCAAGCACATCAAAGTGGCTGGTGTAGGATGCTTCAAAAATTTAAACTGAACACGTCCAATTTATGACAATGTTTAGAAGCTCAGTTACATCTTTAAGGAGGAGACAGCACATTGTAGATTAGTCATAGCTTGCTCTGAACATTTGCATGCCACGTGTTCATGATAACGTTAGTCTAATTATAACACCCATTTACTAAACCTTGAAGTCTTAAACATGGTCTTTTTGCAACTCGCTGCTCAGGAGCGGCCCCTCTTGATAATATGAAAAGGGGCTCTGACACAGCATATTAACAACAGCAACAACAACATCAACAACAACAGCAACCACAGCGGCAACAACAGTAGTAACTAAACGAAGGGCATTTTGGATAGAATGTGTATTGCACATATAGCATAAATTAATGCAAATATAAATACAGCATTGCACAGCCCACCTTACATTCACCTTTCTTCTCCACCAGCAATTTCATTTTGTACCTGTTCTCGCTTATCATTTTATTCATGATGGTGGCTGTATGTGAATTGTACTTTCTTTGAGTTTTTTTTTGTTTTGAGCGGGGGAGACATGGGGGAAGAACGACTTTGAAAATAGTTTTATAATGACAAGACTACTGCTTCACTTGCAACACCAAGCTGTAAAAACGAAGCGTTACAGATCACCACTCATCAACTAGTCAACAGTCAGCACGTTGCATGTAACATTCTACCACTCTTTCCATTAATGAGACATTCCCGTCTCATTTCCTGCTATCTCTGCGTAATCTATTGTTAATAACCAGACAAGTCCACTACCTCTGGCACTGCAGGGGTGGTAGGGTATGATGGCCCGATGTTTATCTTGAGTGACATATTTCAAACAAGTAAAGTAATAGGGAAGTGTTTTAACAGAGGTATGGTTGAGAGTTCTGTGTGGATTGTGTTGGGATGGTAGGGTGAAGAAGCAAAGGAGTTGTTTTTTTTTTGGGGGGGGAGGGGGAGGGGGTTGAGATAGAGAAATACAGGGAATAAGAAAGAAAGATACAATGAAATGCTCCAGCAGCAGACATACATGTGAAATAGACACAGAGGCACGGTTAAGATTATTATGTGAATTGTGTAGGATGGTAGGGTGAAGAAGCAAAGGAGGTTTGTGTGGGGAGGGTGGAGAGAAAGACAGACGGGGAATAAGAAAGAAAAGTACACTGAAATAAGCCCACAGATATACATGATAGACCCAGAGACAGATATGTACGTAGAGTAAGAGACAGATAGACAGATGGTTGGCGGATAGCTGGGCGGGAAGAATGTAGGGGGAAAAAACGAAGGAGGAAAGATGGAATGCTGGCATACAGAAGTGGGGATGACGGACATCACACCCACAGACAAATGAAGACACAAACGGTATGCTGACGCCCGTAGGAGAAAGAAGAAGGAGAAAAAATAAGACATGGAGCACGAACAGACAGAAACAATGATGATAGTGACAAATGAAGGAAACAGAAAGAAAGTAGAAAATAACGGGAAAGAAAGAACCAGGAAATGAACAATATTTCTAGATCCTGAGATGATAAATATTGCAGAGACAGGTCCATATGCGTGCATGCAACCAGCATGAGATAACAAAAACAAACTAACAAACAAACAAACCAGTGGGTAGCTGATGGAATTTGTCAAATCGTTCAACCCCATTACCCCGGACCCCCTAAAAAACAGGCTTCTCCTACATCTAGGTTACCTACCCTTTGAACTAATCTGGAGAAGCGAACAAGGGGACTAGCCAAGCAGATTAGCCAACGCGCAATGAAAAGTCATTAAGACAGCATGAATTGTGTTGGTCGTTATGCACTATAGCGTCATCATGGAGTTCCGTTATGCATTGTTGCACGTTATGTGAATACATGTATTTAGATGGATTTTGTGGACCTTCTAGGATGAAGTTGAGGAGAATGGGTGGAAAAGGATGCGGGTTGAAAGGATGTATTGGTACTACTGTATGTTGTGTCTATGACTAATATAGTAATTATGATATGATAATTAACAGGCGTGTCACTAATTACACAGCTCGCACGCTTGGTTTCCTCTCCATGATTACATTTCAACAGTCATGATCAGGGGCGTATTCCCAAGATTATGAATGCAAGATGAAGTTAGTGGCAGTATTTAGGGCGATGGCTTTTAGTGATGGGCCGATGCCTGAATTTTAAGTGTAGCGATATTCAGCCTTTAAGGTCTAAATATCGAAAGTATCTATTCTATTTCGATTCTGGCACCTAGTGCCGTGTATACATTTCGACCGTTTTCGATACTTTCTATACTTCCGATACGTTTAATGCTTGCAGTACTTCCGATACTCTCTTTATTTCCGATACTTTCAATACTTCCGATACTTAATTAAAATGACTAAGTATCGAAAGCATCGATATTTAAAGACAATGTTGTTTTTAATTAGAGGCTTTACTTTGGAAAAAGGTACACCTCATTGATCTAGAAAGATCTTTACAATTATTTGTTCGAATCATCCCCTAAGATGCAGTGCTAGAAATAGAATAGTCGTAATAAAATATATTGTTTGGATGTGGTTGTGTGTATGCCTATCAGTCTGTCTGCCTGTCTGCCTGCCTCTCCAGGTCTCAATGTTCACTCCTAATGAGATCATTTCTCCTTCTCTTTATCCACTTCCGTTCTGTCATTCTCCTAAGTGTATGCCCCCCCAGCCATAATGATGTTTTCAGACCCATCACCTGGACGCCATAAATTCACCACTTCTTAAGTTCAAGGGTGCATCAAGTCTGGCATTTATAGCTGATTCCAGTCTCCTTAGGCCTGCAATAAGTATACTACTGATCACTGTCTGATAGATGCGCCGTATATCTGCGTTTGTACTCATCCCCTCTCCCTCATCTCTCTCTCTCTCTCTCTCTCTCTCTCTCTCTCTCTCTCTCTTTCTCTCCCTCTCTCTCTGTCTCTCTCCTTACCCATTGTGAGGCCTACAAAATAGCCGTAGACAACGCTTCGGCTCAGATGAATGCTTTTGCTTTCATACTTCCGATACTAGATCTAGACGTTTTTGTATCAATTTTCTTGAATGTAACATCTTTCTCTCTCTCTCTCTGTCTGTCTCTGTCCTTCGCCCCTGCCCCAATAATCATATTCGGTACCTTGTGCGATTATCAAAATGCGGTAACGTTAGTGGTTGCCAGATAGGCCCATGTCAGCTAATTGTGTTGGGTCTGAGAATGTCGGTTTGGCCGTACAAGCCTCGTGGCCCTGGCCTTATTTTTGGGGTGCTGAATACTGGGCTGTCATCTTAACCCATGTGGCGTCAAGTTCAGTTGTGGTTCCCGTTAATTGGGGGATGATGTGGTGCCACATGTGGACCAGTGTGTTAACGAGGGGTTAATGTTGTCGTCCAGAATCACAACAATGAATATTTTTCGTGGATCTTGGTGTAAAAGAGTTAATAGTTGGCTACTGCTGAGGCGTGATCTAATTAATATCCTGACTCCACAGTGAAGAAGAATGGCGAACGAGTATGAATGAAGCCATTGTGAACATGGTTGTACGTTATAATCATTAGTAAATGTGCTAAATGCATTGCTGAAGCTTGTTGTATAGTCAGTGTTGATTGTGGAGGTGAACATGCAGGAGCTTAGCAAAAAGATACTATATTATTATGATGCAGAGGTAGGAAATATGAATGGATACATGGTATTTTTTGGAAGGGGATGGGGAAGGGGGATAAGCTGTTCTTTTTTCTACTTTTTTTGGTTTGTTTTCTATCACTTCTACTTTTCCTTCTTCTCGCCTTTTTCTTTCTTTTTCTCGTTTTTCTTCGCCTTCAGTGTTTCCTCATTTTTAAAAAATTTATTTAAGTTTTTAAAACTTCATATCTAGGCCTTTTCATATATTATTATTGTGTGGCGTTATCTGTTGCATACAACGCCAACAGCTGCGCTTCTCCCCATTTTAGTATTTTTTTCCTTTTGCTCTGTTCTTCTCAAATGCCATTGTGAAATGGCAATAAAATTGTTTCACTAAGAACTCTTGTGCTGTAATAATATCCAATAAACAATAATATAAGATATTTATGATCCAATTATCTTATCAAACAAAACTTTAAAACTTTTGATGTCATTCTTGTATTGCGTAAAGTCACCGTAGCGAAAGATATTATTTATTCTGATAAATCCACGATAGTCCATGCTTACATTTTAGAACAAAAAAAAAAAAATAACAGCTTTTCGTTTTGATGGATGTGTTCTCCAAGCTATACACTAGGAATAAATATCTGGGACGGAAAAGCAAACAGTTCTCTTCCCCATGGAAAGAAAAGAGAAATTAGATTGATGTCTGTGGCAAGTTATGTGTCGGGATCAAAGATATAATATGTTTAAATAATAAAGGATCTTGGCATGTTATTGCAGTTCTCTGCAGATACATATTTTGCCTTTTAACCCACAAGAGCATCCCATCCCATCTTTTTTTTTTTTTTTTAAATTCTGGCCATTTTTATTTCCTCGTAATAAAGTTCAGAGTGGCTCAAATTGAAACTCTTATGGATAAACAGTGTGGTACGTGACGTATTGAACACTGATCGTTCATTCCACTCTACCCCCACCCCAGTCATCTATTTCTAACTTTTCTCTGTATTGACCCTCCTCCCCACCCTTTCTTTTCAGCCCGCCATCCCTTCCCAGATCGATCAAAATAGTGCTGAGATCTATTTTCTATGGGTGTGGGGCTCATTGGTTTTTCACGTTCTCCCCCCTCTCCTCACCTCCCGCCTCGCTTACGAGTTTGGGTGTAAAGTAGTTACGGTTCTGATCGAATTTTGGCCAAGACCGGTTATACTGTCAGTTCGTCCCCTGCTGAAAACTTCCACACTGCCCGTTAGTGATAGAGCAATAACTTATACCTTCGTTTAAACCTGGAGTCTTAACTTGTATTACATTTTGTTTATTGGCCTGTCTTATCCCCGTGAGGAAAGGATAACACTTTCCATATCTGTCTGCCTGTCTGTCTTTCCTGTATTTCTTTCGCTCTGGTTCGTGTCTTCCATCTTGTTATAGCGATTTAGTACATAGTTGAACGTAAGCGATTCTCCTCCCCCTCAGTTTTCTTTTAAATCATTTTTTCCAGTATTTCGTTCCGTTTTGTTAAAGTTGTTTATTGTTTTAATCTGCTTTCCGTTGTCACGCCTACGCTCCATTTCCGATTATACGTCTAGCCTTTTTTTTTTCAGTCTTCTTATCTTCTTATCAGTTTTTTTCCCCTCCTCATTTTCACACTAATTCTTTCTTTCTTTCTTTCTTTCTTTCTTTCTTTCTTTCTTTCTTTCTTTCTTTCTTTCTCTCGTTTTCTTTCTTTCTTTCTTTCTTTCTTTCTTTCTTTCTTTCTTTCTTTCTTTCTCGTTTCTTCGAGCAATTTGCCCTCTCCCAAGCCTCTTCGTGGAAATACCCATTTGTGCCTTTAAATCTAGGCCTTGCATTTTTCTCCCACTCAATCCAACCTTTCCCCGCTTGTCTCTCACCTTTTTACCTCGTATTGACTAATCTGTATTATACAAAAATCCGCTGGCACGCTTGAAGAAAAAGTTATTCTGCGCTAGAGAGATCAAGACCCTAAATTCTTAGTTCTACATAACTTACTGCTACTGATGTTCCCCCTCCTTTCTTTTAATTTTATATTTTATTCTGCGTTTGCTTCCGCCTCTCCAGTGGCGGAACAACGGAGTATTTAGTTCAGACGAGGCACTTGAAGGGGTGCAGTCTCATCCATTGATCAGTCATGAATGGCATGGGGGTTGAAGGATGCACGAGTGGGAAGGGGGAGGGGAGACGCACACAAGAGGTCACATACTTTTTGATATGGTTACTTCCTCCCCACCCCTCCCCCTCACTGACCCACTTGTTTTGTAAGCTGCTGCGTTTTGACTTCATCCTATCTTTCAGTCTCCGAATCGGGCCACCTTGCCCTGGGGCACAGTATTAATAAAGTCAGTCAGTCAGTCAGTCAGTCAGTCAGTCAGTCAGTCAGTCAGTCAGTCAGTCAGTTATCTTCTTCTTCATTTCCTTCATCCAGTCTCCTCTTTAAAAAAGTTAAACTTCCGTGTCTATTTCATTCTATCAAACTGCCTCAGCCCTTGGCCCCCTTCTCTCTTCACTAGTCAAGTTTACTCACCCTCTCTGCCGCTCACCCACTCACAGGTGAAGGTGAGGCACGTGAGGACTCCTGCATCTCGTGTACGCCATTTGAAGATCCGAAACGTGCTCCGGCGAGTGTGTGTGAGCAAGATTGCTCACGTACGAGACGACAGCGGCTGCTCTGCCGGATAAACAAAGTCAATTCTTTAATGTAGTTAGGGAGTAGTGGTGCTGAAAAGAGCCCCACAGACCGTACGTGGGTCTGGAACAGTCGCTGCAAGGGGTCGCGCTACGGGCATAAAGAATAGGAGAATCGCTTACAAAACTTGCTTAGTAGTGAACGAATAAATTTGATTTAATTTAATCAGTAGTTCTGTTCATGCAGTTTGAAAGCCTAGTTAAGCTAATGTCTACAACACAACAGGCTTTTGGTACTGAATAAATAACCTGTAACACGTTGCGGGACAAGGGATAGATAGATAGATAGATAGATAGATAGATAGATAGATAGATAGATAAGATAGATAGATAGATAGATAGATAGATAGATAGATAGATAGATAGATAGATAGATCAGTCGGTCGATAGGTAGGTGGGTGGATGGATGGATGGATGGATGGATGGATTACAGATAAGATGGTAGGTAGGTAGGCAGGTAGGTAAATAAATAGGTAGGTAGGCAGGTAGGTAGATAGGCAGGTAGGTGGATGAAGATGTAATTTAGAATTTTGGGGTACTCACAATAATTACTGCTAATCAGCAGCGGTTTAGGCTTTGGTAGAGGGGTCCGCGATGGAGGACGAGAAAAAAATAATGTAGATAAAAAGATGGTAGGGAGGGAGAGGAGAGATAGCGAAAACGAGAGAGAGAGAGAGAGAAAGAGAAAAAGACGGAGTATGAGAAAGAGAAAGAAAGAAAGGGGGGAATTGGAAGGAACGGAATCATTTTCATTGTTTAACTTGCTGCTGTAACAAAGTTTGCCCTAATCATGAATATCTTACGGTGTGAAGGGTTGTCCCCGCCTCGTTCTCGGGCCCAAGGCCCCGCTGACCCTAAGTCCGCTCCAGCTTATAATGGGCTACCAGTCGTTAATGTCATTTTTTGAAAGGCGTTAACTCTTTAACTGAACAATAAGGTTTTGAGATTAAACAAGTTTATTTGGGGAAAAGCCCAAACGAAAAGGATAGACTAAATCGTGGTGTAAGGTACATATTAGAAATTAACTGCAAATTAGGTCAGACCATTTCATTTTCACTTTCGCTAAGTTCTTAGTGCTTTGGAGAAACGTTCAGTTTATATTTTCAATGAAGAGCTACATTCTGTAGTGTTAACTGAAACCACAGAGGTCATGGTTTTTGATAGGTCCACCACTTCCACTGCAGACAGAAGTAGGCCGGATAATGAACTGGCTAATTTGTTTCTTTTTTTTATTCTTGGCAATTGGTACTGTTTTTGCTTCACTGGGATCATCCGATTCATTTGTGTGGCGTAGACAGGTTTTTGGAGCGGCCTGTTTGTCCGTGCCAGAAGCCAAATGAAATCTCTCTGGCACACACGCAAGGCAATAAGGAACCGCTGCTGCCTCGTGGATTTTTTTCCCTTTTCCACCTCTCCTTTTTATTTCTTCACCTTTCCTCTTCTCGCTGCTCTGGCAGACAGGAAGTGATTGTGATGGAGGCGCCTCGTTGATGA
Organism: Ellobium chinense; assembly: GCA_033807755.1. Classification (NCBI taxonomy): domain Eukaryota; kingdom Metazoa; phylum Mollusca; class Gastropoda; order Ellobiida; family Ellobiidae; genus Ellobium; species Ellobium chinense. Next base: position 195,201 of record JAWQUT010000301.1, on the reverse strand, counting down.
CTTCAAGAAAAGTTAGAAACTTTTGAGGACTGTGTGTTGCTTGTGAATAGGAGTGCTTGTGACCTTTGGCTTTTCATTTGGATTATAAAATTTTGATTATCGCTTTTGGATTGTTCCTTAATTCAGAATAACGTGTGTGGGCCCTCAAGTGCTAGATCTAGTCTAGATCTAGTCTACATCGCTTGATTCATCATGAAATTCCAAAGTGTGTGCCCCGCAAGTGCAAGAAGAGATAAAATTGGCTTTGTTACCGCGGCAAAAGTTAGATAGGCCTAGTCTAGTCTTGGTTAGAGTCTTCGTGTATTCCAGGCTTACTTGAATCTTTGAGTTTAATCGTAAATCAAGACCAAACCGTCAGTAGATATAATTATTCAAAGAGAAGTCAAGATCATAAATCTACATATTTGCTTCTACTCTAGTTTAGACGCTAGTCCAGATTGAATGCCGGGCTGTTTACTGTCTGTGTTTCGACTGAATCTTTCATGTAGACTACTCTAGTCTAGTTATGACTATCGCAATCATTAGAGTCCATGTCAGTTTGAGTTAATTATTTGCTATGGTTACCCAAGCCTGTTCTAAAATTCCAACGATATATTATGAGGCTTATACAGCGCCTGTATAATTATCGTGTTGTTGGTTTGTTGAATCAGTTAACTTGCTCGAAGGGCAATGGATTATTCTTTTCGAAGATCAGTTGGGCATTCAGTGAGTAGTCTAGATCTAGTAGGATTTATGTGAATCAGTTTCCTTTTCATTGAGAGTGTTTTCGCTCAGGTTCTAATGAATGCAGTAATTTCCCGATTTTCTTTTTTGCCAAGTTGTCATCATTGTGAAATTCGAAAGTGGCTTTTCTTGAAGGTTTGTCTTCAAAAAAGCGCATGTGAATGATTCACCAGGAATGTTTTAATTTCATTTGATGAGATAAATTTAGACCAGATCAGACAAGATCTAGTCTAGTTCATTTCAATTTATCAGACACTCTTAACTGTTCGTGCCTTACCTTGCAGTATGCGTTATTCAGAGATCGGTATTTATTATGCCATCTAATCCATATTGATCTGCTAAGAACATGTAGCAGATCATAGTATTAAGGGCTCCATAAGCTTAAGTGTCAGTCCCATGTTTGTCTGGCCTGTTAATCATCGTTTGGTCTTCTTTTCTGTAGTGTTGTGAGTCTGTACGCTGCCTATGGCTCACAATTTAACACAAAAAAAAAAGAGATAAAGGCTTAATATACATTCTCTAGGCTTATAAAAAAGAAGAGAGAAAAGGTATGTGGTATGAGATCATTCTATGCCAAGTGCCAGCCAATGTTTTGGAACAGAGTCAGGAATGTTTAGTGCTTATGTGAATGCATATGAAGACATATATTATTCTTTTTTCAGTGCTTAATTTTTATTTACCTGTGCGTGTTCTCTTCTGTTTCAAAGGGAAAGGAATCCCAAGGAAAGTGAATTCATGAAGGATTATATGGTGACATCGCATCTAATGAACTAGGACAGGTTGATGATACAGAGGAAGATCTGTGGGATGCTTCATGAATTGGATTACATAGCAGTGCTCCGCAGAAAAATCTTGTTCTAAAATACAGGAAGGACTTAAATCTTCAGGTTAGTGCTTATTTCAATCATTTATTGTTACACCCAGCATCATCATAACTTTCATCATCTCCTTCACAAATGAGTCTAAAACCATTTCCTGCAGTAATTAGATTGCCATCATCTTTATCATTATCAGCATTGTTAGTGACGCCAGTGCATATTATAGTTATTAATCTAAACCATTGTTACCACCACTGACTTTAGCTGCATTGTTAGCTTCATGTTGTCATTGCTCATCGTTACCAACCCTTATAACAAGTATAGCCAACATCATAGTCGTCTCCCCATTATCACAATTACTTTGTCTGTGAAGAGCTTTTGAAACATATTGTAAAAAAAAACTGTTAAAAAGGGACGTATTATTTATAAATGCAAAAATTGTTCATGTCTCTCTCATATAGCTATGTGTCTGTTCATTGTTCTCGGTTTTCTCGGTCTCCCCTTTACCCGCTCCCGTTAAGTTGTACCCATCTCTTTATGGCCACTCGGCAAGTTCTTTTTTTTTTTTTCTGTTTTGCTCTTTCGTCTACCTCGCCACTCTTTCGTCTACCTTGCCATTTCGGATGTGCTACATCTATTCCTGACCACGAATCTGTCTCAGCAAACCACTTTATCCTAGACCTCGCCCGATTTGTCTCAGTCACCTTTCATTCTCAGGTGGACCATCTTTTTCTGATGTTTCCAGTGCGTTCTTATGTATGGCCTTCTCTTATATTCAGAGCTGCTGCCGTTATCTTTCTCGTTCTCTTTTTCTCCCACCCCCTCCCTCTCATCTCTCTCTCTCTCTCTTTATTTCTTTGTTTTAACTTTTGCTGTGAAATATTTTTTGGTTACATGAAGATTTTCTCACATTTTCAAGCTCTTCTCGCTTTCTCTCTCCATCTGCATGCACTGTAACCGGAGAAATGTGATGACACGGTGTTACGTTTTTAATCTAATAAACACACCGCCTCCTGTAACTCCCCGCCCGGACCTTTACCAAGATGCTTCGCTCCATAAGGCAGGCAATCATTTTTTCCCACACATTGTCAGCGGGAACCACAGTAGAGATAACTCGGATTGCATTGTTGAATATATTATCATGTTAACTGTTCATCAACCAGTGTTTTCTCTAGGTCATTTGAGTTTGGGGGAGACATTCCCCTTCCTCCTTCTCCTCTCTTGTCATATATTTGAAGGGCGATTTGTGAATTTTTAGAGAGATTTGATTTTTTCTCAAGTAAAGCAAACCTAGGAGTGGGGGACAGAAAAGAGATCGGCGCGCCTTCAGCGTAAATTCAAGTGAGTTTTGAAATTTAAAGGGACGAATTGCACGATCGCGCTGTCTGGAGCGAAAAAAAAAACATGATCATCCCATGACGTTTCTAATGTAAGACTGTAATACTGTGAGATTTAAGAGAAAAAAAAAGAGATATAAAAAAACACAACCATCTCAATGCCATTTAACAATCTGACACCTCCACAGTCTAGATAATGGATATCGTACACAAAATCTGTGCCACGTGCACCCGTTTTAGAAAGTCACACCTAAGTTTGTACTAATCAGATCCAGACTGTGGAAATCAAGGAGGTGGGGAATCTAGAGAGATAGGATGTATTTCGTAAGGTTGAGTAGGTGTTCTAGAATTTTGGTGGGGCTGAGAATTTAATAGCATTAGTTTGGTGAAAGTAATACTAGTAATATAAAGAGTAATATTACTTTTTTCTGTATTTTAATAGGAACTGTTGCCAGGGGGAAAAAGTAACTTCACATCAGTATGATACTTAGTGATTCCGTACAGCTAAAATCATGAACAGGGCAAGAATTCCACTTCTCTTTGAACATTGGGAAACATGGGTGCGGGGTGAGAGGGGAAGGGATGTGACCAGCTCAGTGCTGACCAGAAAATGCATTTTCCTCTCGGGTTCACATCGTTAGTTTAGTATAGAAGCTGCTCCTCTAGTTAGACTTTGCAAGGAGCACCCATGTTATAGATGTAATCTAATCAGTCTGATTGCCTGCAGGACTTTGCCTGGGATTGCTTCCACAATGGCCGTGATTTTCTAGCATGTAACTTCATGGAGGGGGGAATTGGGTCATGACGCAATCCATGTTTCGGTTTTTCCTTCTGGCTAGCTTTCTTCTCCGTTCTGTCGTTTCTTTCTTCTTTTCATTTGTTTGTCTTTCTTTTTTCTTCTCCTTATCCCAACCTGATCCCCTTCCCTTTTTTCATGTACAGTATTTTGCTAAGCCTTAGAGCACGAACTCTAACATCCTCCCATTCTAACGTTCATAAGCACTGGCCAAACAGATTTGTTGATGGAAACAAAAGAAGAGGTACATGTGTATATCTACTATCTACACAAGTAATTCTAAATACTCTTGTTCTTGTAATAGAGATCCAGATTCTCTAAAGTTGCCAGCTTACAACTCCTTGAACTTTGCGGCAATCGTGGTAGAAATTAAATCTTTAATTAAAGATCGGTGCGACTTCCTCGTTCCAAAAGTATAACCACAGTCACGCGAAATGTCGATTTTGTCTTGCATCTTCTCCATTAGCGCCGGCGTTGGAGGCAAGCTCTGCTGCATTCGAGAGCCACATAATGGGGAGTTGATCATTACAAATTACTGTTGCTGTCTTTGCATTTTCAATCTGAACCTGATCCAGTCACTTGACAAACACCCAGAATGCGTGTGTTTACAAATAACAACATGTCTGTCATGCAGTTTGGACCGTATTCTGTGGCCTCTTCGCGGCGTTCCGAGTAGCGGAGATTTTGAGCAGACAATTTTTATATGATGTACGTCTTTTTCCTGCTTTTATTATTATTGCTCATGCAGACATTGAATGTCTGTTTGGGTGTTGGCTCTCTCAATTTTCTCTTTTGTAATCAGTTTATGTACTTACGTAAAAGGTCGCGTACTTCTCCTTCATTCATGTGGAATAATTCATGCCATTTACATCAAGGCGGACGATATGTGAGCAAAACTTTTTTCATGCTTTATCTCAGTAATTATCCCTCCTCCCCCGCCCTCGCCTTTCTTTGCGAATTCAGCTCTGTGACACGTTACTTTCTAGTATCACTGCATACGCCGGTACCTCTTCACTTCTGCCTACCCCAAGCGAGCCGGCCCCCTCCGCCCCTCCCTCACTCCCTCAAAGTCTATCTACGTGTAGACTTTTATATGCCCTGCAAAACTCAGACCCAACTCCATTACTCACTTTTATCTTGTCCGAATACTGTACCGGGAGCAATCTGGGATTTCTTGTTCCATAAACAGTGTGGTTCATCTAGTTCTCATCTACATCTCTACTATCACTGCTATGGTAATGAAATTTATCTATGTCATGCCACGTTCCAAATCAGTACGGAGATTTAATCACAGTCTTGTAATGTAATATTTGTTAACCCGTTTCCCTCGGCGCCCCTTTCACCACTCACGTCTTGCCAGATTGCCGCCGGGTGGTCATCCCATGGGCCAGAATCAACAGATGACCGGTGGTCATGGTATGCAAAAATCATTCCTCTGTGGTATGGGCGTCTTTGTTCTGTTGCTTTTTATCGTAAACTTCCAAGCTTGCTTCCTTCGCGCTCATCTAACTCTCCGCAATTCAGATATTAATTTGCCGTGAAGAATAAGCAAAGACAATCATAATCTAAGACACTGGCTATGCAGAGTAAAATGATGTGGTGTTTTGAAGGTATTTGTTGTAGATCGCATGCCAACCACACACATGAATGTGGTTCGCATCTTTCATTATCCCTTAATATATGTTTCGATGTTTTACGTTCTCAAGACGTCGTGGTAGGGTGCAGAGCCCACCAGTTAATAAAACTACTACTGTTTGAGGCATGCGTTTTATTACGCCTTATTCCATGCCCTTCTCAGTATTTTGATCATAGGGCTAGATGAAAGTCGTTGAGCTGCAGTATGTCTTTCCCTTGTGTTCCTTTGTTTAATTGTTTTTCCTAGATTCTCCGCGGATCATGTCTTAAATGTGAAAACACCAGTTAGACAACCAGCCAGCATTTCGAGATATTCCTTCAGAGCTTATTAGTTGTTTGAGACACTGAAGCCGTAAGCGCGTAGTATATTTTGCTATAGGAAAACCAAACTGTAACTGATAACCTATCAGTTCTTATAAAATCAACTGTTACAAGAGTTGGGTTGTAAATATCGACCGAAAGATCAAGAGTTTGAGAAAGGAAAAGAGTCAAATTGTCCAGTCCAGGGCATAGAGTGGAAAACTAATGTTCAGCGTGGACTGGACCCTGAGCCCACAAGGCAGAAATAGTGATCAAATTAACGTTTGTAATGCCATGGTCCAAATCAGACCCAAATGCAATCATCGGTTACGTCTGTAACATTCATTAACCCATTACCGCCCGTCGGCCTTTTCACCAGCTCACGTCCTCTCAAGAATGCTCAAGGGTTGTAGTCCAAACATCATTAGGACCAGTGGTCAGGGCTTTAAAGTAATTTCTCGTAATGCAGAGTTTTGTCCTGTCAACATGATTGCGTTATTTCACTGGTTTTACATGGCAGGGAGCTTCGTTGGAAACCATAGTGTCAGCTTTGTTCATCCATCGATCGATCGATCGATCCATCCATCCATCCTCCATCCATCCATCCATCCATCCATCCATGCCAACTGATCGTTGTAACCTCCCTCCTTTCCTTCCTCTATTTACTCTACACAACATTAATTATGACTGCACTGTCATCCCTCTACCACTGCCGGTGACATATTTCGTTTTCTTAACAATATTCTTGTCATACATGTTGAGAAAATGGTCAGTGTACTCCATGCGTCTGCAGTCGTCTTTGAAATAGGTAATGAAAGCTGTTTACCCGGTGCAGAAAAAAATTAAGGACAGAACTGTTTTACTCTTCCCTGGAGAGGGGGTTGGCGGAGGGTTGAGAAACTTCCCACATGATCTGACCTGTTGGGACTACAGTAATTATCATGTACGTTTATAATGCATTGTCTGGATACGCACATTTTATTATTACTGTGTCCTTATTCAATGAGAATAATAATTGTATTTGGGTCTTTCTCTCTCTCCATCTCTATCTCTCTCTCTCTCTCTCTCTCGTTATCAGATTATTGCATGTCTGATCATGTCCTAAATCAGTTGAAAATCAAATAACCGCCTACGCTAAGCTACTGCTTCACCTTTTCATCACCATCAAGCTCCCCCCCCCCCNNNNTTCTACTCCCCGGTTCGTCTGCAGCAGATCTCCTGAGGGTCATAACCCGCCCATCAGATGACCACTGGTCAGGGCGTGAAAATGACCACTTACTCGGCCCTTAGTTTCCCTGGCCTGTCTCTTGTGTTTACACTATTGATTGGTCATTCACCTCGTTCCCCCTGGGTTTGTCCCTGGTCCCTAGATGCTCTTTCCGTCTCTTCCTGCTTATGGGATCCACGCGCTCGAAATCCTCGTGCGGGGACAGCCTAAGTATCGCTTCATTAAAAACCAGGGGCGGTGACCAAGAGAGGCACCTGTAAGAGTGTATACTCTAGAGAAAGGGCTACCTCTGATTCTGGTCCACACAGGTTTAATTTAAAATCGGTTTCTTTCATTTTCTTTCCCAAGAGCTATGTGCCGCTTTATTATAAATCAGGAGCGATGCCAAAAGGGGGTAATCTATCCGCTACTTTACGCAAGTTTGCGAAGATATAGCTTTAGCGCGCGCGCGCACGCACACACACACACACACACACACACACACTTACTTACTTACTTACTTACTTACTTACTTACTTACTTGGCCCTTCTGTTTTATTGGTACACACCTAGCATTCACAGATTCTTACCATTTCAGTAATTTTCTTAATATTGGATGCAGTAGTGAGCTTCGTTCTAATCAAACTTGAGGCGAGGGTATGCAGAGGTGTTTGGAACTATCTGGCGAGGAAAGGAAGTTGAGGAAGAGAGAAGAGAGAAAGGGAGCTATGCACAGCATTTTAAACACGAGAACTTCTGTTGATACTTTTGTGAATTCATCTTTCTACTTTAAAGCTTTTCTCTCACTCCCTCACAAGATACCACTGATATCGATGTGGCGGGCAATATCAAAACATGAGCCATCTTCCTTACTTTCTTTGGGTTTCTTTTTCTGTTCCTTTCCCCATTGATGATTATATTTTCTATATCAGAGTAACTCTGGGGTTGAACAAAGATCTCCATCGTCTTGTAGATTGAAAACGACCATCATAGGCAAGTTATTTTTAGGGTCTCTTATATTGGACGTGTTGCTTTTCCAAGGCCGCGTATAAGAATAATTTCACCCCAGGATGGGGATATGGACCATGGTTTGACCAGGTCTAATTTGTTGAGCGGCTGCCTGCAATATGGATTCGGAAAAATCGAATTCAGAAACGCCCTTTCGACTTCAGAGAAATTCTAGCATGATGCTAAGCCAGTAACGCTACTTTCTGTTAAAATCTTGAGTTTACATCAATAAGTTTTGATTGTCTCAAAGAAGAATTGATTTATTCTTTAAATATACAACAAAACTGGTTGCTATTAAGTCAGAGCTTTTCAGAAATTAACGTAAATGACGTGGCATTTTGGTGGAATTGGCCTCGTATGATTCAAGCGCACTCACGGCGCACTTGACTTTCAGGCATTTGGTCGAGAAATGCAACATAAATATTATTAGCTTGGTGCACTTAAAGTTGTTGTCCCTGATATAAAAATGCTATTTAAATATTTGTAACTGCATGTCAACAAATCTCTCTGAAACACAATAGGAGTTCATGAATCAGGGAGGAACGTCTCTTCGTGGAATGTGTGATGGCGGTATAGGTTAACTTGTGACAAGTTTGGTAGCAAAATATGGAAAGTGGCGAAGACTGGAGTGGGACAAATATTAATTTTGGGGGTCAGTCGAGAGCATTGATTGTTTGGTTGGTTTTGCGAGGGGGCGGGGCAAAGGTAGTTAAGAGGAATGGCTGAAATTCTGAGGTCTTTATTAAGAATTAGGGAGAAGAAATTCAAGGAAATTCAAAAATTCAAGATTCTGCCCCTTCTCTCTTTCTCCCCCTTCCCCACCTTCAGCCCCTCTCCCTTGCGACTGTTTAGTTCGAATAGTTTGATATTCAGATGTTGTGGTGTGATTTAACGCTTCTTACCAGCACGATGCCCTTTGACCTCTATCAGGCACCATTTAAACACCGGGAAATATTGCTTACCCAGGAAGAGACTTGCCGTTTGCAGGATTAGAACCCAAGCCCTTTCGCACAAAGACAAACGCTCTGTCTTTCTGTCACCATGCCAGCTGATACTGACATGCTAGCTCAGCTGTTGTGTGTGCGTTCGTAGAAAGTACTCATTCTCTGCGTCCTTGATTTTTAAAAATTTTTGTCTCCCAGTGACTGTCCCACTGAAATACCCCGTAGCTCCTTGTGCGTTTCCACATAATGGCCATCCTGTCCTCTCGGTGTAACTCCGCTTATTCGCAAATCTACAGAATGGCAAAAAAATGTGCGGTTAAGCGGAGCCGACTTACTACATTTTGTGATTAAGCGGAGATAACTCTACTACATTTTGCTCCTTGTTCTTTGTTCATCGTGCTTTTTGTGGTGGAATGTTCTTTCTCGCTAGTGCGTCATCTGCTCGTATTATTCTTTCGTTTATTTGTTCCATATTTTTTAAGCTTTCTGCTTTCATCTGTTTTATGCTGGTTGAGTGATGCAGACATAGAGCAGATTTATGAGAGCACCAGAACAATGCCGCTATAAGTGATAAAGAGAGATACTGACAGATGAAAATGCTAAGAAACAGATGAAAGAAGTTATTGTTCGTTGTGTTTCTCTCTTGTCTTTATTCATCTGCGAAATACAGTTTGGACACAAAAAGCATGTCTGTCCTATGACCGCATGTTTTGCCACTAATATCAGCTTCAATTTTCTTTGGCGTGATCTTTTTACTCCTGTCCCTTTGTCTGCCAAATAAGAAGTGACATTAAATTTGCTGCTTTCCCTCCTTCGCTAGTCTGTCCTTTAAAGTCTCTTTGCAACTCCATGCGAAAAATATATCGTTCTTTTGCTTTCTAGCATTCTAGCTTTTTTTTAGTTTCTGTTGCCATCTCCTTACCTTTTCTCTCTTTCCCCATCATATAATTCTCTACCTCTCTATTTCCTGTCTTTCCTTTGCTAGGTATCTCTATCCTTTAAAGTGTCTTTACAGCACTATGCGATGAATTTATCGTTCTTAGGCTTTCTAGCCCTTTTCAATTTGTTTCCTTCGTAATCTCTTCTCCACCCCTCCTTTTTTTTCCAAGAAAGACCAGTTTGTACTGGCACAATTTTGCATCTTATTATTTTCGTATTCCTCCCTCACAAGATCTGCAGCCCCATCCAATGAGTTTATCGTGCTTTTATTTGGCTTTCTAGCCCTTTTCAGGTTTGTTCTCTTCTAAGTACTGTATTTTCTCACTCTCTCTCGCTTCCCTCCTCCTCCTCTTCCAAAAAAGAGCAGTTACTTACACAGTTTTCTAACTTATTATTTGCCCTTCTCGCCGCTGACTTTCTCCATCTCTCTTCCCTCTTTTTTCCCCTGGCTTTCCTCCCTCCCCACCACTGCCACNTAAAGTCGTTTTGCAACTCCACGCGAAAAATATATCGTTCTTTGGCTTTTTAGCCTTCTAGCTTTTTTTTTTTCATTTTCTGTTGCCATCTTCTTACCTTTTCTCTCTTTCCCCATCATACAATCCTCTAATTTTCTAGTTCCTGTATTTCCTTTGCTAGGTATCTCTATCCTTTAAAGTGTCTTTACAGCACCATGCGATGAATTTATCGTTCTTAGGCTTTCTAGCCCTTTTCAATTTCTGTTTCCTTCGTAATCTCTTCTCCACCCATCCTTTTTGTCCAAGATAGACCAGTTCGCACTGGCACAATTTTGCAACTTATTATTTTCGTATTCCTCCCTTACGAGATCTGCAGCCCCATCCAATGAGTTTATCGTGCTTTTATTTGGCCTTCTAGCCCTTTTCAGGTTTGTTCTCTTCTAAATACTGTATCCTCTCTCTCTCTCTCTCTCTCTCTCTCTCTCTCTCGCTTCCCTCCTCCCCTTCTTCCAAAAAAAAAACCAGCTGTTACTTACACAGTTTTTTAACTTATTATTTGCCTTTCTCGCCGCTGACTTTCTCCATCTCTCTTCCCCCTTTTTTCCCCTGGCTTTCCTCCCTCTCCACCACTGCCACCCCCCTCTACTCCCTGTCAAGATCTAGAATAATCTACTTGATATACTAGACTAATATTGTCCTCTGTTACACCACCCAGTATACTCTGAAGTAATTCTCCCTCTCGCCCACTATTTTGAATGGAATCTGGGCACAGTACTCACCCACGTACCCTTTTATCATCATTAGACGCTGTCTGTCCAGGCCTTTCTTCATACTACTCCGCTCCTCATTTCGCTCGCATTTGGTGGCTTCCGGGCCGGGCATCCGGACAAATATCAACCGCGACACTCGGACAAACAGTACTGCCTAATGGTCCTTTACAGACATCTTCGCCGCTATCAGATTTTTTTTTTTTTTCGTTTTTGGTTGAGGGACGNGGGGGGGGGGGGGGGGGGGGGTGGAAATGTGAAGGGAGTTTAGGGACGCGCAATGGTGGTAGATTTGATAGGCTCTGATCGTCTGTTCCTCACTTTCATTTCTGTATAAAAAATATAATATTAAGACCTTAGTCATTAA
>JAWQUT010000301.1:167839-181421 GCA_033807755.1 Ellobium chinense | reverse complement strand
CCCCCCCCAATAGATTGGTATTGACTTCAGATGCCTCTGGCCAAATCTTCTCACGGCGAGTCTGGTACTTCGCCTCTTGTTTTTTTGTTTTCTGTATTCCCATCCCGACACCCTCGTAATGTGGTGTGATTGTTTTTTTTTTCTCCATGCTTGCTTACTTGCAAAGTTGTCTCACTCCCTTCTCCCAAATACCCAGAGATCCGCCGCTGATGGGATTCTCTCCCGGGACCTTTGCATCAAGAGACAAGCGCTAAACTTCTTGGCCATCGTGCTGGCCGTTCTACAGATTCTGTACATTACAGATGATGTTACTGTGACGTGGTGATGTTACTGACGTGCGACATCTTTCTAGCGCACAGTTAATGTCAAGACATCATGTCATTAGAAAATCCAGAGTATCTCATCTGGAGTCTGGCTGATTGCATTTCCTTCAATTTCTTGGGCCGGAGTTTAAGAAATCTTTTATCAAGTTTGCCGTTATTTATAGCTTTATCCATACCTCGTCCATCTCTCTCGGTCTTAATTAATAAAGCTGATGTTTGCTGCTGTAACGCCAAGCGTTCCAATCATAACGTCTAGACTTCGGCGGGCTAGATCAGGGCTAATGATGGTGTATAGAGTTTTTCGGGCCGCTTCAGATCTAATGGTGTGTACATATGAGAGGGAGAGAGAATGAATAAATTAATGGAGGGAAGAAGGAAGGAAGGTAGGAAGGAAGGAAGGAAGGAAGGAAGGAAGGCAGGACTCTGTGCATGAGTCGGCAATAAATGGATGAGTAGGTTGGTAAGATATCCTAAAGGAATATTTAATGCATGAATGAATGGAAAGTGAAAGACTGAGTGAGATTGATTAAATAAATTTACAAATGGATGAGGAAATTAAGTTTTGTCATGAAAATGAAAGAATAAATGAACGAACGAACGAATGAATGAATGAATAACATTACCTTTTATAGTACATACTACTTTTTATACATAAAGAGAGAAAGAGAGAGAGAGAAAGAGACTGATTAGGAGAGAGGGCGGAGGACAGTCATTAATGATAATAACCGTTGTCACGTTTCCTCATCTGTGTAGGATTATTAAATGGCCAGTGTCATATATCAGTTCTTGTAGTAGGGATAGAGAAATGGATCCAGGCATATTGAGGGCGATAACAGGTTGAGTAAGTCTTGGTTTCTTATTTGTACAGAAGACAACGGTTAAAACGAAATCCGCGGGACCAATGACTTATGTTCGGTTTAATCAATTTAGACAGAGAAGCCTAAAAAGAGGAAAGTAAGCGGGGCTTCTTGTTCTCCTTCCTTTTAGTGGTACATTCGGTTTAACTTTCTGTTTTAATTGTTGTCTGCTATATTTCTGTTATGTCTTCACAAGCTAAGAGTTCAGACTCTGAAGAGAAGAAGGTCCCGTCCGTGTTGGTCAGTGTCTTATAGGTGGGAAGAAAAATAGGTTCAGCTCTCGGGCATTAGGGTTATTAACAAGTCCAGATTTTTTTTCAGATATTTCATCTTAGATTAGGTGTTAGTATATAACTCGAGCAGGTTAAGGAAAGCAGACAGGGGAGATGAACATTCAGGAACACATCAGTGAAATATCTGAGCTCTTGAGAATGCATCAGAGGAAAGACTACGTCACGCGATTGGACGCGTCTTTGATCAAATGCCTAAGGAGTAATAGGAGAATTTGGAAGGAGGAAGAGGTCAGAGACGGAGTATGTTAAAACCGAAGTAAAATCTAAGAAAAGGTGAGCTGAAAACACATGTTTTCATTTCCTTTTTCTCGTTATCGTTCTCTTCATTCTCTTGATCTCTCCGACGCCACTGATTCCCTCTAGTGGATGGATCATCTCCCTGCACTCTGCAGAACCCTTACTATTCCATATCTCCATTGCCTTGCTTGCCTGTGTCTGGAGGAACTCTATTACTAATACTGTCTTGTCCCACTGGTTCAATCAGTGTCTAGACACGGTACATGTACCGCCAGTGGCGCTCTGTGATCTTTCCCACGACTGTACCATATTTAAGATTGATCTCCTTACGGACCTACAAGAAGATTATTATGGTACAGACACGCAGAAATCCATTTTTAGGTCAGAGTAGTCTGTATTGGTTTTCGTATAGCAGTTAATAAAAGTAAAGTATGTGGTTTCTCCAAGTTTTGTCNTGAGGGGGGAGAGAAAAATAGAGGCATATTATATTGAATGGTTCGTTCAGCTGTCACTCTCTGTTTTCTGGGAAGAATCGTAAAGAATCGTGATGTAAAGGGACTTGCAATTAAATTGATTGCAAGAAAGCGGAGTCGCCAGTACATTACTGGTTAATAGAAATGTGAAGAGAGGTAGGATTAGACAACGGTGAATAGGACCGATGGTTTAGAAAGAAGAAAAAAGAGAACTGGAGGTGTAATGAAGAAAGATTAGGACAAAGAGCAAGAGAAAATTAGGGATAAACAAAAGGAAGGAGAGACAGTGGGAGCAGGGTTGGGAATGGAATGATCAAGAGTATACTACGAGAAAAGGACGACTCGAAGTCAGATAATACTAAAAGGTCCAGTTAATAGTAAAAGACTCTCCAGCTATCAGGCCCGGAGCAGACAAAAGGGCTATCTCACTTGACTCGAGGCCCAGACTAAGGGAGGCTACCCGTGGCTAATGAGGTCTGGTCACTCTAGCCCCGGGTTCTTTCAACAGACTAATTAATTCCTGATCTTCGTTGGCGCTGGAGTGGCCACGAACGCTTAGCCCCTCTGGCTGATGGTGGCGAACAGAAATAGAAAGGTCTTCACAATATTTTCGCGTACATTCATTGACCTTTTGAGTGCCTTATTGAAGAGCGAGTGTCAGGCGAGTTCTGAATAAGATGTAGTTGTAATTATTTCATAACACACAGTGTCTGCCATTGTCTTCCTTATTGTCCACTCCCACTAGTAGTACTTTTCGATCTTTTTGTCTTGTGACGATGAGAAACTGAAATCAGCATTACAGGGACACATAATATAATTGCTCATCCGAGAAAAAAATGGCAAGGCTCCAACGGAATCATGCAAAACACACACACACACACACACACACACACACACACACACACACACACACACACACACACACACACAGAGAGAGAGAGAGAGAGAGAGAGAGAGAGAGAGAGAGAGAGCGATAATGATGACTGAGTCATTTAAAAGACATAAACTTAATGATTCCTCATCCCTCCTGCCCAACCCCGTCCGTCGAAAAAAAAAATCCCTTTCAATATGTTGACACAAGTTTATTATGAAGAAGAAAACTAAGACGTGCAGATTTTCGCCCAAACACGTAACCATCATCCAGTATGGCTGGCAGTAGTAGATCACCAAATCACTGGTACATCAAGAGAACGTTTCGCTGTATTCTTCTCTTCGTGACTTGGGAGCCAGTAAGGTATTCTTGGTAAGCCAAAGAGTGTTGATGAATAAATAAATCATTCTATAGCCCGTGGTCTCTCACTTCTGTCCCCTCTCGCATGACGTGGAAATTTGCCTGTTCGTTTGTGAGGAGGGAAGGGAAGTGATCGTGTACAATAATATTAAAAATTGATTCCCTGTGCATTTGACATTTGGATGCTCAACTAATGCGAGGGAGGCCAAACTACTCACGCCCACGTTCATTACTGTCTTTTTCTCTCTGTTCTGTCCATATCGTCCATCCCACTCCTCTGATGTTGATGCTTTGAAAGGGCACAGAATTAAAGTCTCTTTTGACAGTGTCTATATTGCCATGAACTATTAATGTAGTTGGATTATAGTGCTATCCTCCGTCTGTTCGTCCATCCATCATCCATTCTTCCTTCTCACTCTCCCTGCCTTCCTTCCAGTCCATCTCTGGTATCTCTCTCGTGATTAACAACCTTAATGTCCCCAACGGTACCATCCTGTTACCCTTGGACACCGATACTTAGAAAGCCGTTGTAAAGTTTTCTAGTTCACAATGACCTTTCCGCGTTTATTAATTTCTGTGCCAGTAGAGCATTCTCTTCGTTTTCGCATCTTCTGATTGTTTAGTCTTGCATTTATGGCAACTATCCCGCGTTCATCTTCACGCATAAAGCAGCGAATAAATCCCAAACTTTAAAAGAAAAACAAACTCTTGCTGGGATATAAAAGGAGAAGACAGACAGAATGGGACAGTTCATCAGTTCAAAATCAGTTGAATATTTTCCGAATTTGCCAGCTTCAGCGGTGGGTTGTGAATGGATCAAGGAGCATAACTCTAGATGAGTCAAATTTTCAAGCATCTTATCTCCCTTGTATCATTCCCGAAGTACGCCTATTTTCACGAGTGGATCATTTCTTACTGTAAAGAAACTTTGCAGGTCGCTAGTTCACTGTCCCTCGGAAACGTACGGCGAAAACACGTGATGCCCTTCCTCCTCCCCCCCCCCCCCCCNCGTCTTTTTACTTTCTCCTATCCAGTCGATTACTCTCCAAAAATTTCCTGCCCCACTTGCCTGCCAGGCCTTAACGGTTACATGCACATGAGTACTTTTTGAGTAGGATTTTTGTTTTGTTTCTGTAGGGCACACTTGACATAGATTTATTTTTAAGCCTATTGATTTTCCTGTGTAATAATATAATTGCTTTATCATACGGTGTACATGGGAAAGCCATCCCTTGGTGATCCTTTAAATATCGTTAGCATGGTTTGCTTTGCCTTCCCAGTGTTTTTCTTTCGCCTTCTTTTCTCAGCCTTGACCGTGTCAATATTTTATGAAATAGTTCTGTTTTTTATCATTTTACTCACTTTTTTTTTTATGTTATGATTCACAGTATTTTAGTCTTACGATCTTTTCAGTGGCATCGGAGCTACGACTTAATGGCACCCCAGCCATAACACATGAAATTTGCAACATGATTTTTGTTATTGTATGTTGTGTGTGTGTGTACAACCCATCCTCTTGTTAGTTCTGAAAACTTTTGTGTTCGCTTTTCAGCGAGGTAAAAGGGATGGCGACATAATAATTTTAAAAAAAAATTGATTACCGTTTTAAATGTGGTTCAAGAGTTGCTACTGGTAGACTCAAAAGGAGATTTATAGCGCCATGCCATGCTGTTGTCGACTTGTGTACACGTTTTCCTCTTTCTAAATATACTATGTTAATATTTCATTCATCCAACTGGGTTGTCGATATTGTTTTATTGTCCATGATGTCATTAACAAAAGTGGTTTGCGAGTTTGTGCAGTATGTTAGTAGACAATGTGGTTTTTCCAGTACATCTGATATTTCAATTCTGCAATATCGAATGGCTTTTTCCTTTCAACTGTGACTCCAATCTCAAGCAAAACTGAATGCGTTTCAAATCATCAGATGCAGTGTTGCATCGCACATGAAATAATGTTTTGGAAACGCTCCTGTTTTATGACTTACAACACTGTGTTTATTTATGTTGACGGGAGAACATGCTTATATCCACCAAACAAACTCACGATTTTTGTATTAGGGTTATAATTGATGTGTGCTCCTGACCGAAGCATGCATTTACATGATTGTACAGCAGCTGGCCGGCTGCCCAGTCTTAGATATGGATCCTGCCTTTCGTCTAACGGTCATAACTCTGTATGGCATCCTTTCATTGTTATCTTGACCCAGTGCCAGTTTGTCGGTTTGGGCTATCCCTGTGTTCTTTTATTCTCTAATCTCTAGCTATTCTCCCAGACTTCTTACTTTCTCTTTTCTTGCTCTCTTTTGCTTCTGTCTATCATTCCTTTCTTTTAAATCTTATCTATGTCTCTCTCCGTCTGTCCATTTCTTCTCATAACTCCATTCT
Source organism: Ellobium chinense (assembly GCA_033807755.1). Classification (NCBI taxonomy): domain Eukaryota; kingdom Metazoa; phylum Mollusca; class Gastropoda; order Ellobiida; family Ellobiidae; genus Ellobium; species Ellobium chinense. The sequence goes on along the minus strand of JAWQUT010000301.1, from coordinate 175,620 downwards.
CCCAGACTCGTTACTTTCTCTTGTCCCCTGTTGCTTGTGTCTATCTTTATTTTCTTTTAAGTTTGTTTTTTTCTGTGTCTCTTCCTCAGTCCTTTTCTTCTTTAATCTCCATTCTGTCAGACTCCCTACTTACTCTTCTTTTGTCCCCTATTGCTCCTATCATTCATTTCTTTCATCTCTCTCTCTCTCTCTCTCTCTCTCTCACGCTCTGTTTGCTTTTCTTCGCATAAGTCGATTCTCCCAGACTCCTTACTTTCTCTTCTCTTTCCTGTGTTGCTTCTGTCTGTCATTCATTTCTTCTTTTGTGTGTCTCTCTCTCTTTCTCTCCCTTTCTTCTTATAACTCCATTCTCTCACACTTCCTACTCTTGTCCTCTGATGCTTCTGTTAGTCTTTTTTTTTCTTTCAAATCTCTTCTATATCTCTCTCTCCTTTTCTTCTCATAACTTCATTCTCCCGGACTTCGTATACCCCAGGCAAGAACATTGTACCACTTCTTCTCTTGTCCTTCTCTGTAATTCTGGACCGTCCTGTTTTTATTTCAGGGTTCTTCAGTGTTTGCAGTTCCAACCTTCCAACACTTCTCTGTGTCCCTCAGTTTATGCATTGTTCGTCTGCAACTCTAAATTTTTATCCCCCCCCCCCNCCCCCCCCCCCCTTTTAATTTCTCTGACATTCCGCTTCGTTTGCCTTCCAGTTAATCCACGATTATACAAAAATAATTTGCCATTTTTCCTTATATCCCATCTTGTTCCGTCACTTGTGACTTTCATAACGCTCATGGACCATTTGTGCAAGTGTGGTTCTGTCACTCAGAGGATCTTCTGTCTCCTTCACCTTACGTCCCTACTCAGGTCCCGAGACCTTCTCCTCCATTCAGTCTTTCTCTCCACCATTGTCTCTTTTGCCATCTGTTCTGTCTTCCGGATAAGCAAATACTGAATACCAGTTCTACGGATGCGAACAATGATAACCACTATGTTTCTTTTGTTCTCACATGTAACCTCGGGACGCGCCAAGTATTCGTGTACCGTCTCAGCTTTACTTTCTGATCTCTTATCTTCTCTCCTTCACCTCTTTTCTTTACTGATTTTCTCTCTTTCCCATTCCTTCCTAATTTTCTGTCTTTGCATCTCTTGCTCTTCTATTATATTCTGTAATAGTGAAGAGTATTTTTTATTCTGTTCTCATGTCAGAGGCCAAATTGCAAGCTGTCGGTTGGGCCATTTAGATGGATTCAGTTAAATTCGTTTCATTTCAGTTTTTAGCTCGAGATAGACCCCCTTTCCATTTTATCCATCCCACTTTCGGTTTTCATGCTGGCTTCCCTCACTTCTCCACCCTCTGCTTTGCGTTTTCTCCAATCCCCCCTCCCGCAGAGTTTTGCCAATTGTCTATTTCATGATTGTGAACGACTTGGACGTATATAAATAATGAGGTCGTTTGAATCTCCAGGCTTTAAGGGTGTGAGTAGGGGATTTTTTTTTNGGGGGGGGGGGGGGGGGAGGGGAGAGAAGGAGAGGGAAGGGATGGGAATCTTCCTGAACGCGTGCGTTTTGAAGTACAGAGTGCTTTCATATCGTGATAAATAATTGCTGAGAAGTCGCATCTGGAACTAAAAATACGTTAATCGTGTGTTTTGAACACCACTAACACAAGGTCGTCCGTATAGATAACAGACTGCAGTAATAGATACTGTAGTTATAGATGGGCTTGTGACTATTCTTTATCCTGCTGTTTTCTTTTTTCTTTCCATGATTCTTTCTTTTGTCATACTTTCTTGCCCGTTTCCTTCGTGCTATCGTTGTCATCCCCCTTTTCTGCAACTCAGTTAAATATTATCTTTCCATCTCTTTCCTACTCCTTTTCCTTTGCTATCATCCCATCTCTCTTATTCTGCGTCCTGAGTCAGTCCCCCCAGGCAGGGTGTGTACTGGAAATGTTTGTAAATCCAATGCAAGATGTATCCTGTTTGTATCTGTACAGATGCCTCTGTTTAGAACGATTACCTTACTTTGTTGAGTGCTTCCATGCGGTTTCCTGTGGTTTGACCCTCTTCCATCCGCTTTCTTTTCATCACCCAGTCTTCTCTCATCCCCGCCTCTTACTCCCCTCCCCCATCCGGCTCCGCCTCTTCCCCATCCAGCTATATCTTCTCAACCGCTTCCCTTATGTTTTTTTTTGTTTTAACCATTCTAGGTACACTTTCTATTTTTCTTAGTGTCATGTCAAGAGCACAACTTTGTCAAAATCAACATAGGCGTCACCAGGAAATAGTATTTTACTATATTCATGATACTTCAGATACGAAAAGTGTATGGCGGATGATGGCGAGCGGTTCATCCTTTGCTTGCCACCTCGAGCTCCTCCACAGTACTCTGGCTCACAGCTTGCCCCTTTTTTTCCTCTTCTGTTGTTACCCTGCATTCCTCATATAGCGCATCCTTGGGTTTGTTTAGCCACAGATCCTATACAAGAGACTTAGACAGAGTTTTGGGGCTCTGTTGTAGTTTGTTTCTTCCTCATTACTTTTTACCACCCTTTCTCCTCATATTGTTTTATTCGTCGCTTTTGTCCTCCTGTTTATACATATCCTCTTCCTATCTCGTTTCACCTCTTTCGTCTTTTTACTTTCCTTCCTCTCTAACTCTTTGTTATTTGGTCCTTTGACTCCTTTTCCCTCTTACGAATGACATTTTCTTTTTGATCTTTTTCTTTTCCACTAGGGTCAGATTTAGACATCGCATGCATATCAAGCTTCAGCATAACACCAACCAAATAAAAAGGGGCATCTCCGACTTCCAGTCTTCCCCCATGTCTTTCAGTTATATCTTGAGCCATGGTCAGTTTAAGTCATAATTTACTACTCATGTCTCCATACACTCCATTCAGTCTCTCAAGGACAGAGGATACTCTCCCATGGATCCTCTCCCATGGATCCGCCCCATGTCCCTATAAGAAACCAGAGAACATGGAAGAATTAATTAGTACATTGATAAAGAGCGTGAGGGTGATAGGAGCACCCATCATTGGTGTAGGATTATTAGTAACTAGTGACTGGTGGCGCCTGACACAGGACGCCGTCCTGGTGTCTCATTTCGCACATTCCCTTCGAGAACTCGGTTTCAATCGATATCAGTAGCGACTACTCTCGATACCGATCCGCCAGGGTTGGTATTCGCTTACAAACACACGCACAAAATGAGTCAGTGGATATTGTCTCCAGTTCATTGATCTCTTTCATTTATACTTAATTCGAACTTAAAATTCACCGAGGTCTTGACTCCAAAATGGCCCTCGACGATACATCAGACTAAGTGGATCTGCGTTCCGAATACTCAACAAGCGAAACCTTAATGTGACTTTTTATCTTGATAATTAGCCTTAACTCCTGAAAACAACATGATATCTGAGAATCGATCCCGACCATCAATTGAAGCTGTCCGTATTCATGTTTGTAGATATTTGAAAATATCGGCTGAGTTTAGTTCTATTCCCTCTCTCTTTGTCTCCTCCTCAGTACAACAGCAAGGACTCTCTTCATGGTACCGTAACTTATTAGTAACTGGTGACTGGTGATGCCAGACAGAATGTGTCGTCTTTGATATCCGGTCTGTCACTCTTCCTTTGTGCGTCTCCTTCCTCTCTCGGATGACCCGCGCTTCGCTGCCACAGTGGTTCGGTATTAATGTTGGTTAGTATATTATTGTGATGCACGACACAACGTCGTCGTTTTTTCATCTCTTTGTCTTGTAGGATTCCCCCCCCCCCCNCTTCTTAAAAAAAAAAAAAAACAACCTTCATCAGTATTCTGCCTTGTGTTACTATCCTTTCTTTGTACCTCCCCTCCCCTTATCTATTTAAAAAAAAACAACAAACAACTAGTCATGTCCATCCTGAAGGAGTAGCATTTCTTATTTGTCATGGCATGTTAACATTGTAGTACTGCTTGTCTGGGATCCGCTCATGATCAAACCATTCAGCCACACTGATTTCTTCAAAATTTTTATTTTCATCATTCATCAAAGTTATAAGTATGATACGTTTGTTTGTCTACTTACTCTCGGAAGTCAGTAACACTAATTATACTGCCCGAATCATAACCTTTACCGTTGCTCCGACATCGCCATTAGTATCGTGGGAGACTGATTAATCTCAGCTTCGTGAGCTCCCCAGACTCTAGACTCAGTGACAACTGGCCAGCAAAGATCAGGCTAGTGCTGTATTTGCAGACTGCATGTAGGGCGTCCAGGGTCACACCGCTTAATCTAGTTATTCCATGCATGCCTTGACCAAATTTGCGGAGCTCTTGAGAGGGGATGACTATCATGTTTTCAAGGGTACGCCTGCCGTGATTCGCCAACACTGTAGAATAATGTTGTCGGGTTGTAGAGTCTGCCGGTTGTCCTCCGCCTCTTTCCTCTTTTCAGCCCTTCACCTTATCCTCGCTTTAAGCTTCTCCTCTCGACGGCCGAAGCTATTTCTCTACACTGTTTTTTCTACACTTGACCCCCGTTTCTTTCATGCCCATTCGCACTCAGTCTTCTCCATATTTCATGAACATGATTATATTGTTTAATGCGGTTTCTTCAGCTGTGACTTGACCAAATTTTCCTTGTCCTTAACTGGAACTGACCGTCAGTTTTGAGAGCTACTCTGATATGATTCATCCACTTTGAGGATAATGTCATGATATTGGTAGCATTTCCTCGCTGTCCCACTCCTTCCCGTAGCTCCCGTTAACTCATCCTCAGATTTATCTTGTTTAATTAAGCGTTTCCAATGCAGTATCCTGCAAGCGTTTCCAGCACTTTCGCTGGAGTGAGTGTAAAGTAGTAAGTGAGATCTTGAAGGCCTGGTCTTGTATCCAGTTCGCCAGCAGGCAGGTTATTTCTGTCCGTTTGGCTCCATCCCAGGCCAGAGAGTATATTCTGTATTTTTTTCATCTTTCACAAGGCTTCGCTTAAAAGAGTGCCTGCTCTCAGGATGTCGTCTTCAGTCGATACGTCGATGCCTTTCTCTTTTTCTAAGGCTCTCTTTCCCTCGTTCCATCTTACTCTCTTTCACTCTTCCCCTCCCCTCCCCTCTCTTACTGTCTGTCTCTCTTTCTTTCTTTCTCGGTCACCGTCGTAGCTACAAATCGAAAGTTAGACTTCCATTTTTGAGTCTGTATGTTATAACGTTGATTCGTCTACCTTTCCCATCTCTTATGGTCATTCATTCGTCTAAGTTTTATTTCACTGACTCTGTCAGTGTAAGTCAAAGCTCACGACTCGAGCGTTGAGTCTCTGCCGTTTTAATTCTATTGTATCTTTATCTCTATCGTATCTAAACCATTATCGCTCATTCATTCTACGGACTGTCTGTGGGTGCAAGTCAAAGTTCACGATTCGAGCTTTGACGCTCTATCTTTATAGATCTTGTCCGTTGTACCTTTCCCTATCGCGATTGTTACCAAATCGTTATCATACAGTCCTTCCACTGACTCCTACTGTTCAGTTTGTGTCTCTACAGTTCCTTGTTTCCTCCCTCCCTCTCGTTATCACTCGATCCATCTCTCTCCCGTCGCTTATTGAAATTCGTAGCGTGTCATCTGGTGATCTGACCGTAGTCTTGACCATATTTATTTACCCGTGGCCTTCCTGAAGTGACCATCAGGTTCAAGGAACAGCGAGCGTGATCTGTCAACATTTAGACTGATGCTCGTCATTATTCCTTTCATCTTGGTTTCTTAGTCTGGGGTTTGTCGTCCTTTCTGGCTCCTTTCCTTTTCTCTCTTGCTGTCCGTCTCATGTTGTGTCTGGATGTGAGTTCATTCGGTCTCTTTACATGGATATTGAAGAAACGCCGCTAGTCTAAGTTTTACTCTGTTATTCATCCATGTGGTGTACAAAAAGCATATGAGGATGTTCTTTTTCTGGCATTGATTGAATAGAGGAGCCTCATCTTGTCTGTTGATTACCTTCATTTTGAGACCGCCATTATGAGCTTTTTCTGGCATTGTGTGTTTAAGTAAGTCAAGTTTTGCCTTGCGACTACCTCTGTGTTAAAGATCACCCAGTTCCATTTTCTGACATGGGATCCCATGAGTAACTGCATGTCATGCCAACGACAGGACTGACACTCTCACCAATGGCCAGTTAGGTATGATCCATTACCTGGACGGCGCTACCAGTTTTGACTACACTTTGTCGTCCTGTTTTCTAAAATTCTGGGGCGCAGCTTCCGTCATCCTTATTTCATGTGAAAGGTCAACCCATGTCATCTGCGTCATTAGACAGTGCTTTTATTATCCTGATTCAGTCCGCCTTCTTCTGGTACTACGGTGAGATGGTCATTGTGTCAACATGTAGAATTTTATGAGTTGCTTCCAAGAGCCTCCATCCATCGGCCTCTCTCTCTAATTCTCTTAACCTCCAATCCCACTGCCCCCTCTCTTCCTCCTCATTGGCTGCCGTTCCGTGTTGGAGGTCATGTCAGGTCATGTCGTATAATCCAGTTATTCGGGCCATTCCTTGACCAAATTGACCCAGCACTCGAGTGGAAGATGATCAACATTTTATAGGGGGTACCAGCGACGCGATTTGTCAACATTTTAGAATATTCATCGCTGCTGTATTAGTTCTTGCCCGGGACCTTCGTCACTTTATCTCCATGGGCTTTCTTTTCTTTAGCACAGCCTTGAACTTCTTACTGGTCATCGTCAAACAAGCTGGTCACTTCGGTTATGATTCACCCTTCCATGATTTTATTCATTAGGTGGTAGTTTGCCTGTAGTTCAACAACAAATCACTCGATTGGTTTCAATACATATACTACAGGTCCATCGACTCAGGGCTGGGAGAAGGTTACCATGCATGTTAACACTAGCTTTTACACATCAGTCAGTGTATGATAATGTGGGATGTTATCCAGCTAATTATGAAGGAAAATTTACGAATAACAGAACTCACTATATATGCTGACCAAGGAGATCAACATGTGGAAGATGAACACCTGCCTGAGGCAACTGCGTTTTTAAGGCACGAATGGAGATCGTCATTTCCAAGTTCCACTTTTTGACCATAACCGCAAACTGATGGCATACGAAACAGGTCTTTTGCAGAGTTCTCTGAATCTTTCTCTTGCATTATCTATATCTTAACACAAAAATTTCAGCAGCTGGTTGATTCTCTGACATTCAAAACCGACACTTGTCTCTCCCGTTTTCTTCATCTTTTGACCTCTTTGCTCCTCACCATGCTGAGTTGGCCCCATGTAGTTCGGTAATTTGAAGCACCTCTTGACCATATTGACCCGAGCTCTTCAGATGGGATGACCTGCAGGTTCTAGAGACATATTATGTTAGTGTCAGAAACTTGGAGAAGACGAACCAGATGTAGAGGAGAAGAAGTGGCAGAGGTTACACTTTTTTTCTAGGCTCTTCAGTCTTAGATGAAGACGGTGATCTACTGAAATATTGTAAATAAAACTGTCGTTGACATCAGTGAATTTGGTGGAGAGACATCCGGAAGATCTTTGATCACATTCTGCTGAGGACTACTTTTAGACTTTGACATCTTGGCTGGTCTTGTCGTCTCTTTCTTTTTGCCTCTTAATCCCTCACCCACATTGTTCCATTTCCTGGTATAGAGAACAAGCAAGATGCTCCTATGACCATCGTTCCAATCCATTTAAGACTGATCTTGAATTAGACTTCATGCTCTCTGTCTCTGTCTCTCTCTCTCTCTCTTTGTCTCTCTCTCTTTGTCTCTCTCTCTCTCTCTCTCTCTCTCTGTTTGT
>JAWQUT010000301.1:145658-159453 GCA_033807755.1 Ellobium chinense | reverse complement strand
GGTTCAGAGGTGGGGAAAACTTTGAAATTTAAGGAGAGGATCGCGCGGTCTGGAAGAAATACTGTGCCAGTCAGACCTACACTGCACAGCTGTAGATTTCGTTGCCGGATTGGACACCGAGTGTATGCGACCCATCTTCAGTGAAACTTTCGTTTCTACAGAAAGATGATCGTTATCCAAGAGTTCTTATGAGCTTATCCTTGTTATTTCGATCTCTTGTATAGTTTCACGGTAACGAAGCCAATTTTCGCCATTATTACATTACATTAGTTATGAAAAATTCTAGAGCGAACACTGATATATAAGCGTGGTGCACTTTGCACTGTTTTAGAAATAGTGATCCCAATTTACTGTAGATTCCCGGGCACGATGTCTGAGGGGATTTTGAGTAAAAATTCGAACGCTGATACAGTTGTAGCACCAAAGAAATAGCCCTTATTTTATAAAGTCGCTTCATTTGTAGTCAGCATAATATTATACATATGCCAATGTGTTGGCCGATATGTTTAAGTGTTGCTGTTTGAAAACATGATCACTAGGGAAGAGGCAGTGTTAAGCTATGTAGACGCTGTAAGGCGTAAATTTTGAGCATACGCTTCTTTGATCCATAGTCTTTTCACCAGCTATGTACGATGTGACCTCATGATAAAATAACGAGTTGCAAACTTGGGAGCGACAGTTACACAGACAGAATTAGACATTACATTAACATTCTTATAGTGTATTTAAGGAATGCGTAATTTCCCATGGCGATGTCTGTCTAATATTAAGCTCAGCACTGTTCAGAGGTATGAATGCTCTGTCTGATTCCAGCATGTCTGTATATATAAGGGCGTCCAGGTATATAGTGGAACATAAGACAGGCGACTGAGGACCTGGTGCATTAGATAATTGGATAGAGAGGATGAAAATTAAAGTGTACCCTCTGACTTAAGGTGCCGCCGTGGGTACAATATATAATAGAATAGGTGCGTGTTTCACTGCGTACAATATATAATAGAATAGGTGCGTGTTTCACCTTCTGACTTCTTGATGTCTACCTTGCAGCTGCTCTGTTAGTCATCCAGCCACACACTCAACCCGCCTACATCTTTCTCTCTCACACACTAATGGTCTATTCCACGCGACTGTGTCAGCAGTGATTTGGAAAACTTATTATGCGTCAGATACTATTGGCATCAAACTGCAGTGCAGCAGGTATTGGTAATCTTTCACAACCTGCCTACATCTTTCTCTCTCACACACTAATGGTCTATTCCACGCGACTGTGTCAGCAGTGATTTGGAAAACTTATTATGCGCCAGATACTATTGGCATCAAACTGCAGAGCAAGAAGTATTGGTAGTCTTTCACAAAGAAACATAATGTTTGCTTCAAGCGGAAGCAAAAGAATAAAAAAAAAAACCGGTTGAATGACAGTGGAAACGAGGGTCGTGGTTTTGATTCGTGATGATTCTTTCCTTGCTTTTTTCACTTAGTCCTAGCCTTAAAAGCCGGGCCATCCGATCGTTAACGTCCAAAGGCCAACCCCGCCTACAAATTGTAAACGAAGAGACTGTTTCAACTCCGAGAGATTTACTTTCGAATTTCAAAACCGTGGCCGTATGCACAATCCTTACATTAGTTAACGCACTGCAGTAACCACGGAAAACTCCCGAAACATTAGTAGTGTTCACTGTGGTTAACGCAATACGTTAACTAACGTACTGACTTTGCAAACGGCGAGTTTTCTTTACCGCCTGCGAAGTTTATCCAGGATGATTTTTTTGTTGTTGATTAATTTAGGAAAAATAGCGCTCCGATTCAAATGAGTGAAGTGTTAAATCATTCCCCCTGTCTTAGGTATCCCGGCAGGCATTGTCTTTAGCCGTATATTATTTAGGGAATACATGTATTAATTTCTTTGTCTCTCTTCGTCTTTTTAACACTTTAGCCCTTCCCTCTTTCAAGCACATCAATCTTGCGTGCTTCCTTCTCGAGCTCCTCACATCCCTGGCCCTTGGTACCTCTCCTTTCCACACGGACACACATACGCCTACTGTCCCATCTTGCTTATTTTCCTTTGGCACCTTCGTTTTTTTTTTTGTTTTGTTTTGTATTTTTNACGCGCACACACACACACACACACACACACACACACACACACACACACACACACACACACACACACACACACACACCCACACCCACCCCACCATCTCATCTTTTTTATTTGCTTATTTTGCCCTGCACATCTTCTTAAGGTTTTCTCTATTCAGAATTATACAGGGCAGTTGTTTTGGTTCTCCCCTTGTTGCTTTTCGGAATCTTCCGTTACAGAAAATAAAAATTCTGGGGATGGAGGGAAGGGCATATAGCCCAGCTCCCCCACTTCCCTTACCCTGGCCCCGTTTTTGGGTGACACCCTTCATGTTTTATTGTCAGGAGACCCCGTGGTCCACCAGACTTTCTACTCAAGCGCGTGCTTACTGAACTCCCCTAGCATTTTGGTTAAAGTACCGGCATGAAAGAGCACCTGGCAGTCGCTTTTCTCCCAGATACAATCGCAATACAGTGATTTGTGAACTCTCGATGGGGCCCAGAAATAGAGTAACTGACGTGGTCTTTCAGATGGAATAGCCCGTAAACAAAAGAAAGATGACAGCTTGAATAAGCTTTGGGCTAAAGAGACTTGACAGCCGTCTCTTCTCCCCCTCCATCCCCTCACCCGCCCTTCTCTTTCAACCCAAGACTCACCTGCTTGTGCCAAGACAAAACAATAAACCTATTTTCCCCACTCAGCATGTCTTCAGAGTCCGTTTTCACTTAAGACTGCGTAATGACGGGTTGTCTGCGTGCAGCAATAATATAGGGCTGAATTTTTGCCGCCATCAACCTATTGTCTTTCTGAACACTCGGTATTTACAACTGGGGATCATATGCAGTCATTAGCGTTGTTGGTTTCTGGGTTGGAGAGGGAGAAGGGGGGAAGGTGAAGAGGACCTGTGAGTTTCTTTACCAACCAGAGTCGGTGCCTCTTACTTCACGTGAACCCCAAACGCAATAATAACTAAGTCTCGTACTTAGTCTTTAGTCTCAGGCTAATGCCCGCTCACGCGACTTCACCCCTTCAGTCCTGATCACTTTAGGACTTTCTCAGCTCTTCGGGGAGCATACAGTGCCGCTGCCATTTACAGGCGCTGATCACTAGCATTCTGACAGTGTCTTCAACTGTCTATAACCAGATACCCATTTTACAGAGAAATGGACTGAGGAAAATACGAATGAAATGCTTTCCCAAAGCACTTACCGTGGTTGGGAATCGAACCCACGACGTTTAAAACTGGAGCTTAACGCTTTAACCATTCGGCCACGCTGCTCCATAACTGGATTAACGAATTTACCGATTGTGTGACCAATTGCTATATAAGCCATAACTGCCTGTCATAAATGCGCTTAGTCCTGTCGTCCACCCCACCCTCCTTAACAACTAAAGTCGATGTTTTCACCTCCGCTCCATCCCAGCTTCTATAATTATTAGCCTCAACTGCCTGTCTTAAATGTACTTGTAACAGGCTCGTCCCTCCCCCTCAGCAACCTCCAGCTTCATCACATGACCCCCTAACCCACAACCCACCTAAGAAACCCTTTAGCCACGCCACTGACAGTTCCTTTTATCTCATCTCCCGCAGATGACTGACACCCCAGTCAGGTAACACAAGAAGAGAGCGAAGTTAGCTACATGGATAGAGAGAAGGAACAAGGGAGGCATGCATGAGTGACAGATCAAAGTTCAGAGACAGGAAGGAAGAAAGGATCAGCCAGAGAAAAGAAAACTACTGTCTGGAGAGCAGCCACTCAAAGGGACGTCATCGATGAAATTGGATTGGCAAACCAAGGGACATAACTCACTCAGAATGTGGCAGCTGAGAATTGCTTTGTCGTCGTTATTAGTTGTAGGTGAGTGGAGGAGGTTAAAAAATTTGGAAGGAAAGGAGCCAAATTATTTGCTTGGCTTTTCTTTGTCTTGACTGCCTGATGGAAAATGTTAGTGCACTGAATGGCATCCACATTGAGTTGGTAATTATTGGTACCAGAGCTTATTAGCACAGTCAAATCTGGTGGGGTGATCACTCCAGGAGTACTGCTACCACCTGGGTAACCGCAGCTGTTTTTTGTCATGTTTAAAGCATTATAAAGCATAAGGAAAAATTACGCTGCATGAGACAGCTTCCAAGTGGCAACCTTGAGACTCCTAATAGGCTGTTGAAAAACTTCATGGCTGGTGTGCAAGAGAGAATTTTGCAGTCCCAAACCAACGACCAAACTAACATGCGGAACAATGATTTGCATAGCTTCCTTACTGAACCATTCAAATCCCCTACAAAGAAACCACCTGCCTAAGGAAACGAGTTTATAGGGTTTAGGCAGTGGTTGCCAGAACTTTCTTACCCAGCCATTCAAACCCTGTGCAAGGAGATCAACTGCTTAAGACAACCAGTTAATTTTACAAGGAGTGAAAAGTGAATGCCAGTATACAGCGTTAAGTCACAGTCAGCTCCACTTGCAAACTGTAATTTGAATTGAAATTGCTGATGATATTTTAACCTTTCACTTGTTAATATTTAACATGGTATTCCAAATGACTTACTGTTTCACTGTATTAGATGGCCATTAACTTTGAAACTGCCTGAGGATTCTAGGAATATGTTAGTCTTTCTCTATTCATGTTCTCATTCCCAATTGAAATTGCAAGTTTTAAAACAAATTTTTCACCCCATATGTTTTTATTTTTGCTCATATCAGCATCTTACGGAGTTCAGCATTTCCAGGAAGTACCTCAGGACACAAATGTCATCCGGGGTCAGACAGCCGTGCTCAAGTGTGTCATAGGAGACAGGAAGGGGGCAGTGCAGTGGACAAAAGATGGATTTTCATTAGGTAAGTTTGAAGTGGAAGGTAAATTAAAGGCATAAAGCAAGAAGAATAAGGCAAAATGATACTGATACAAGGTATGCTTTGGAGATCTTTTCAGAACTTGCTACAGTGAAGATTTGTGTTAGCAGCTACAGTTTGGACTTTAAATTTAAAGTGAGGGTAAATAAATATGTTTGTATGTTATATTATGCTGTGGAGTACATAACTGATGGACATCTCATCCACTACCATTTCAGATAGAGTTAATTTCATTCATTACAACTCTTTGGGAGCATGAAAAAAGTTACAATTAAAAGGAGTTGTGATTATTCAGTAACTTTGACGTAGAAAGATTTTATTTTGTTATTTGGAAGGTCTTGAGATTGAGTGGAAGTTGCAGTCAGCTGGATAATGATTTAACAGTTGACTGTACTAACAAATAAATTCCAGATTTTGGATGGTAATCCACTGTTTACAAAACAGTTTTAGCTGTGTATAAGTTAATATGACTTCATCACTCTTGCAACATTGTTGTCAGAGTCTGCCTGTTTTTATGCTTGTTCATGATTTCTCCATGCATATTCTGAAAGATCCAGGCTATGATTACCACTTACAATGATCAAAGACTGGGTCTGAGATTACATTAGACAAACTGGAGTTTTACTTCGTTTGCAGTATAAACCAACTTGGTCCCAGAAGATGTTGTGTTACATTAATTTTGTTTTTTTGTTCCCACCCCAGGTTTTAACAGAACAATTCCAGGTTATGACCGCTATTCCGTCACTTCCAGTCATGCCAGCGAGTTCAACCTGATGATAGTGAATGCCCATTTAGATGATGACGCTGAGTACCAGTGCCAGGTCTTACCCAGTGATGGGGACCCAAGACTGCAGGCTGGGGCAACACTGACCGTTTTAGGTAGGGTTAGGTTTGACTATCACTTATTGTCCATGCCCAACACTGAACATGTAATTCGCAAATTTATCATTCAGTAGCTCGAATTACCCATCCACATGTTACTGCAGAAAGGCGCTGTTTGGGAAATTCTTAAGAAGAAGGATTGGACAGTAACGATGAAGAAAGATAGATAGGCCATCGCAACATGTTCTTGGGAAGACACAAAACATAGACAGTGGATGAGCAAGGAGTCGGGGAAAGAGGGTATCAACAATAAGAAGAAATGCGGGTCACTTGAAACATTGCAGGTCACCTGAGATGACATTTAGTGGGGCAGTCTGGCTGTAAGGTCACTATGATGGGCTCAGGATAAGAAATGTCATGGCAAAGATATCCCCTCCACAATGATGCCATTGGTGCCTTGGAAAGCATTCCATTTACATTTTCAAAAATCCATTATCTGAAACAAAAAATGACAGCAGCTTTGCATGTTCCTCAGAGAGTGGAGAAAGTGATCAAGTGATCTGACCAAGTGGAGCAGTGATAGTTTGATATCATGTGAGTGTGCATTGCCTGGATAAAACGATCTTGCTCATGTGAATTGTCAATAAATAAATGACTTACAAACTGTTCTTTCAACACTGCCAATATGTGTGTTCCAGTGCCTTGTGAGCCTCCTGTTATCATTGGCTACAGTAACAACTCCGTTGTTGAGGTTCCCTTCACACATCAGGAACTGAAGCTGGAGTGTGAGGCTAGGTATGGTCGGCCAGCAGCAACTATAGAGTGGTACCGCAATGGGATCAAGGTAGGCAGTGCAGCACATATTTGAACTTTTCTGGGAAGCCATACCCTTTACTGTTTATAATATGTGATGATTCTCTGAGTCATTTATCAGTGATCAAATACACTACGACCAGTGAGAATGACCAGGTCTTCATTTTTTAAGAGTTCAGGAGATGCTCGTGTAACTGAGTAAAATTTTACATAGAAATAAGAGACAGGCATTGCAGGCATGCAGAGTTATCATGTACCTGAGGATCAAACTTATGAGTTCCCAATGTAATTTTAAATGTGGTTTAACAGTGGCAAGGTTCATCAGTATTTCAACATTCTTCCCTCCTGTATCAGTCCAGTATAACGATTTGTGATGTCGTTCCTTTCGTTCAGGTGACAGACAATGTAGCGCATGGAGTAGAGTCTATTGTGGGTGACAAGAGAGAGACAGCCAAAAGCACCCTCACCATTTCACTGACCAATCATCAGGAAGAAAACGGGGCTGTCTACAAATGCCAGGCCAGGAACAGTGCAGTATTTGGACCACCACTGACCACTTCGGTCACTCTCAGTGTACTGCGTAAGTCTCAGCATTTCTGGTATCATGGTGTATATATGTTCATTAGTGTGGGGTTTTTTTTTTCTTGAAAAAGTAGCCTTTTGTTGTATATGCCTTTGATATTTAAGGAATTAATGTTTCATGATTGATTAATCACATGCAGTGTCAATGTTCCCAACATTTGAAGTTTCCATTAAAAGATCATACATTGTATGTTTCAGCTATAATGGTCTAAAGTAAGGTATTTAAAGAATGAGTGAAATATATTTTTATATTAACATCAAGCTTATGTTTGACAAGAAGCTGATGTTACGATATTCCAATCCTCAGTTCCTCCTGGCCCACCTGAAGTCTCCGGCTACAACAACAGAGTTGTGAATATCAACGACACTCTTGTCCTGACCTGTTCCTCCAGGGGAGGCAACCCTTTGGGTACTGTGACCTGGTACCGCAATAACGAGCCCGTTGATTGGAGCTACACTAGTGGTAGCAACCGTGCCATAAATGAGTACACCTTCCGTGTGAGCTCGGCAGATAACAATGCTGTTTATAAGTGTCAGGTGACAAATCTAGTGGCAACTCAACCTCTTACTGTGGAGTACACTTTGAGAGTGAATTGTAAGTATAGAACAGAACAGATGTAACAATGTTTAACAGGGTTGACAGAATGTCAAAACTTCTTGGAAAATCAGTAATTTCAAACAAAGACTCAGGTCTTAATTTTGGTGTCTGACACTTTTGCCATTGACTGTGCCATTCCTGTTTCAATGTATTTATATCTTTTACTTATCTGAAATAGTTTTCAAATTTGAGAAGCTGAGCTGTCTAATCTGCGGCTTGCTAGTCCTACTAGAATTTAAGAAAAGATCATTTCACATCAGTCAATACAACATAAAGTCTATTACTTGTAGTTGAACATTGGGTGCTGGTACATTTCATATTTGCATTCACTGGAAGAAAGCTATGATGAAAGCTGAAGAATAGACAATAAAGTCGTAACATTAAACTTATGGTAGCAGATGTGATATGTTTAGTAGAATACTCTGAGAAGCGGTGAGATGTTCAGTGAGTTTAAAATATATGAAGTAGTATTTGAGCTTTTAAAAAGGATTAATTATTTCAAGCAAGCTCCATCTGTACTCTGGAAAAAAAAAATGACATGGAAAATGATTGTAGAAACACTTTTTGCAGTAAACATTTTATTACCCTTTTGCATGTCACTCTACCTTCCATGCACTTTTGTCATGCTCCCTTCCATTTGCCTTTCAAATTTTGCAGTCCTGATTTTTATCTTGACTTTTCAGTTCCGCCAACCAAAGTTACTATTTCTGGGGCTGATGAGCCAATCCAAGCAGGAAGATCTATCACCTTGACTTGCGTTTCCTCCAATTCTAACCCTCGGGCCACTATAACATGGTTTGCTAAGGACCGTCAGCTGCCTCGAAGTGAGGTCACAGGTGAGTGTAGATGATCAAGCTACTTTGAGACCCATAACTGTTTTGTGTAGTAGACTGTCTCAGACTGTCAATATTGAATTAAAGCAAGTTGCCTTGCAACCAATTGCAGTTGCTTTTTTTAAAAAATCAGACCTGTAAAATAAAAAAAAAAACAACAGTGGTTACTATAGTGAGGATGATCAGTTGGTTTCCGTTGGCATTTTGGAAACAATTTGGCCATGTAGTATGTACAACTCAGAAATTGAAAACTCCCAAGTCTAAGTCTTATTGTTTGACTCTTGGCCCAAAAGGTCTACACTGTAGTATCTTGGGAAAGACACTTCACTCCCCATTCAAACATCAAATGGGTATGAATGGGGTTGAGGGGACCCAAGCACTGCAAGGCAGGCTACTGACCGTGACTTTGTTATGTGTTTCATTTGTAATATTATGTATATCCTGTTTTTCATATGTATTTCAATGTGTTTGTGCTTTGAATGAGATGTGTAGCATTGTAAACCAACTTCCTAAGAGGGATATAAAAGTCCTGTTTTCATGGGTTTTTTTTCATGTTCTCTACTATAGAGTACAATATTTGGAGATTGTTGGGAGTGATAACATAACCAAAGTGTCATCATAAGGAACAGGACAGTGCCACCAACGTCAATGTTAGTTCATGAAAGTGAATGTGCATATCTCCGATAGTACCAAAACTATGAACATACAAAAGGGAGCAGAATGTTGTGTGATAATCAAGTCAGCTCAATTTTTTTGTTTATGTGCCATGAATGCCCAACAGATTATGAAGCAACTGTTTTAATCTTGTCATCTGCAGAGACATACACAGCCTCACCGCAGGGTGGTTATGTCACAAGGTCACAGGTCAGGGTCACCGTAGGTCACCAAGATCACAACAGTGTGTTTACGTGTCAGGCAACAAATGCAGAGTTTGGACAAACAGTAGCAGACACACTTACGTTGAGTGTATTATGTGAGTCCTTCTTTTGATTTTTGTCTTAAACACTTCCGTAGTTTGTCAGTAAGGAGAGCCAGACCTTAGTATTTGCTCCTTTCAAACCTGTAAAATCCAAACATGTTGGGTGCTTGTGTCAAGCAGCTGTCAGTGTCAGAGGAGAATGCCTATCTTCCTGATATCTTGGAAATTAGTTGTTTTTTTATTTTTTTGTCTGTCTGATGAACTCAGGAATGTGGTTTAATCAGTCAGCTTGATATCCTGATACAAAAAGTTCATAAACACTGAACATGAGAAGTTTGAATTATAGATGTTGTATATAGCAATAGCTGTATTGTAAGTACCAAATTGCTCTGTGATTTGAATATATATCTTTTGCAATCAATCAAAATGAGGCTTAAATTGCTTTTTGAGTGAATCAAGTTATTGATATGATAATATAAAAGCTGAATATGTGTAATTTATTTAGGTGAAAACAAAAAGTTTTGAACTGGCATTATTCTGGTCTGAGACATGGTTATTTGAAATGGCTGGGAGTCATCTCCTTACTGAGGATAAAATTCTAAGAATATTGTAATTGATGAAGAATATAGTTTAATCTTTGTATTCCTATACAGAGAAGATATTTAAAATGTTTTTCCCATGTGCTTTTACAACTTGTCCTCCTGGTTGGTTCCAGACCCCCCAAATGAACCTGAGATCAGTGGCTACAGGGAAGGGTCAGCTGTACGTGCCGGTGATTTGGAGAGGATGACCTGTATATCTGTGGGTGGGAACCCTGTGGCAGATTTGAAGTGGTACAAAGGTAGGAATGATAATAAAGGAACTCTCATTTGAGAACAGCATAATCAGTGCCGGATGAGCAGAAAAAAGATGAGTGAGTATAGTTTGGTTGAGGGGAGATGACAGTGATGAAATAGTTATTGAATACAGTTCACTTTGGTTAACTCACATAGCCAAGGGATGATGAATTGGTTGAGGTAATAAGGTGATGTGCTGGCAGAGATGGGAGGAAAGAGAATGCAGGTGGAACCTGGGCATGGAGGGCAATTGAGTATAATGAAGCGGAGTGTACTGTTTCTCCATTCTACAAGGTCACAGTGCACGCACTTATACCTGTGTTTTTTCAGTGAAGACCTTATTGATAAGAGGGGACTAGGTTACAGTTTCAAGTTTATGAATTGTTCTAGATCTAGTCTATAAGGGAAATCTGATGCAGAAAATTAGGGACTGACAGGCACAACATTACAGTGACTATGCATGGGTTTCAATTCATAAAATTTGAATTTGTGAAGTTGTACTTTGTTCAAGCTTTTCATCAGGCTTCATACTCACTTATTTCTTCTCACAGGAGACACACTGATTACAGAAGCAGAGTACAAGTCTATAGGTAACATCGCCTCATCAGAGATTGCTATCATTGTCAAGGCAGATGATAATGGAGCTATGTATAAGTGCAAGGCTAGCAACAGAGCCACATCTACACCACTAGAAGTCAGTGTCAGACTGACCGTGCACTGTAAGTACTAAGTGAATGCTTTACTCATTGTGATGTAGTTGACGGCCTACTGATGAAATTCATCCCCAACTAGCATTTCTATTTGGTATTAATATGGAGTTATCTTGGTTATATTTGAATTAGTATTGGGTGCAGTGATTCTAGGTTTGGTTCTTTGTATCAAGTCTTAAGTGCTGCAGTGAAAGCCAAGAAAGGAAAATCAATACATGATGATTCTATGGATTTGTGCATTCTCAATTTCTAAGGAAAAAAATCAACCTTATTTCCGGCACATAGTATTTTCAACATAGGAGAGTGCGTAGACATATCTTCATTTTTCTAAACTCCAGTTACATCTCAGTAATGAATATGAAAACACATTTTCTTTGTTTATGATTGTAATGTCTTACAGTTGGGAACCACAGGTCCTAGAGTACTCCTACTCAGAGCATACTGCTCTTGATTCTTTTCCAAATCCTGTACTTGTCCCCTCCACAGTTCCCCCCTCACATGTCTTCATCACGGTCAGTCCTTCCCAGGCCCGTGCTGGGCAGCAAACAGATCTCACATGCATGTGTTCCTCTAGCAACCCCGCTGCTGAGATTATTTGGGTTAGGAATGGCCGCAGAACAAGTGGTGTCGATTTGGGCACAGTTGAAGCAGCAAATGGGGGCAAAAATACAACCAATCGGCTGCGGATCTTCCCAACCTCCCGAGACCACAATGCTGTATATGGTTGCCGGGCAACCAATAGATTGTTGGACCAAAGTGTTACCGATGCTGTGACATTGGATGTTTTATGTAAGTTTGGGAAATTAGAAAAGTGAAAGAGAGAGAGTGAGGATGTGAATTATTAATTCTCACATGAGTGAGCAAGCAATGTACATATGCTTATAGATTTGTTTTGTTCCTTTCTTTGATTGAGTTAGACAGTCATGGTGTGTAAGCAGTCACATACATATTGCGCCTTTCTGGTTGTGTGACCAAACCACTGGGCAGAACTTTTCTGTCAGTTCCCCTTGTTGTTGCAGATCATAGAGACTGCAGTAGTTGGCCAATATAAGTGTCAGAAAATCTTTGTAAAAGAGGAAGTGCCAGTCACATATAAAATTTGATTGTTAGTACAGAGTTCAAAATTTAAAAAAAATAAAAAGACGGGTGTCTTTCCCGACACATCTGACAGTTTCTGTGAAGAGAAATAATTACATGTTGACATATTTTCTTATGAAATGATTTATATATCTGCTTGAACATTTCTCAGGCATAGCAATGCTTTAGGGAAGTCAGCTTTGTGAGGTTAACTCTGAGCTTTTTTCTGTCTTGGAAAGCAAAATAAAGAGCACTTAAAGAAAGTCATCAGCCTGTAGACATAGAATCTTGTTGTATGATGAATATATTATCATTATACCATTGTTCCAACAGTCAAACCAGAATTTGATGATGAGACCCTACCATCCAAGGTGGATGTCAAGAAAGGTGATGGTACCAGTCTGAACCTAACAGCATATGCCAATCCTTCCAACGTCACATACAAGTTGTACAAGGAAGGGGCGACATTTAGTCTTCCATCACGCTTCAAGCTGACTAACGGGATTCTCAACATTTCTGATGTGACAAAAGGAGATAAGGGAAACTATATGATCAAGGGAGAGAACAACCAGGGCTTTTCTTCTTTCAACTTTTCTATCAATGTTAAATGTAAGTAGGAAAAATGGACTGAGAGTTACATTCTCATTGTTAACTTAGAAGGGAAAAAGATGGCAGATTTGTGCATCTAACATGCCTATTTTTTTAATATGGAAAAGGAGATTTCATCAGAGAGTTTGTATAGATGTGTTGAAGATTAGACTATCTCATTGACATAGATGAGTTTGAAACACCATAACATTTTGCATCACATAGCTTAATTTCATTGACCACAGATCATGCTTTTATTAGATTGGTGGGGTTAAATAATCCATTCTGTACAATCATGGAAACTAAATACTGCTGATATTAATCATTTCATTTTGCACCCTCAAACGATAACTTCACTGCATACATTACCTGATCCTAACCTGAAGTGTTTTGAACACCATGAGGAAGGAGGCTGTTTTTACATATCTTCAGCAGTGACTGCAATTGCTGTCTGCTGTAATGATAACGGCTTTGAGGTTATTTGATTTATCTTCTCAGATTCTGCTGAAATTGTTGACATCACCAATCGTTTGGCTCTGAATGAAGGAGAAACAGCTATATTTGCTTGCAAGGTTGATGCCAACCCCATCGTTGCAGATATTGTCACCTGGTCCCGAGACGACTTTGACATGAGTAGAGCCCAGACCAGGATAGAGGGCGACACTTCTTATCTATCCATTAGTGACTTGACTAGGGATGACAGTGGCTCATTTAAATGTGTAGCCGACAACAGGATAGGATCCCCGGACACCAACACTGCTAGGCTGATTGTGAAATGTGAGTGCTGATCAGATCTATTTAATGAGAGGTAATGTGTTAAGTCTTCCTTAACTTTTTGCCGGGAAGTCATGTTGATGTAAAGTTGTTTTTTTTTGTAAACCCTTCATTCCTAAGGGTCTGGATTGAGTAGTAAGCCAAAATGGAGGGAAGGAAGAGAACATGAATGACTAAGAAAATCAAGGAATCACATACTTGTTTGCCTGATCATTTCTCTCTGGCTCAGCCTTTCCATTCTTCTCCTCATTTAACCAGTCACCCATCCACTGTCTCTCCAACAGAGACACAGGGGCCCCCCCCCCCCC
>JAWQUT010000301.1:106453-145636 GCA_033807755.1 Ellobium chinense | reverse complement strand
TTGAAAATTTGTTGAGATGTATCTCTTTACGCCCATCTATTATCATTCATGGTAGTGATGTCTCAGGTTTAAATGACTGTTACTATATTGATGCATTTTTTCATAAACTCCCAAACTCTCTCCTGTACATCCCATTCCATCCCATATTTATTTTCGTTTGATTTTGTCCAGTTGCCCCAGTGATAGACAAGTCACCAGAGTTGAGCCGGTCAGCAGGAGAGAAAGGCAGCACAGTCACACTCAAGTGTAATGCACAGGGAGCTCCTGATGTTACTATTACATGGACCAGGGTGAGTTTGCAGATATAATCACTTGTTAAGTACATTTTGACTTGATGACCTGTAACCTTCATGTTCTCGAAAAAAAAAACAACACATGCTTGTTATAATTCTCTTTTCCGAAGTTTCAGTCTCAAGGAATATGAACATTTTACACTGTGTTCAAGTTACAGATAGTTAATAGAGGTCCACTGCAGGCAACAGTGACTGTAAACTCAGCAGCTCTTCCAAACAATCAGAAACAACTGGCATCCTATAACCCAAAAATGAAATCCATACGAAGGAAAGCCAAGGAGACCTATGAAAGCCGGGTTGTACTGTAGAATATTAAGTAAAGCAAACACTTGTATTACTAGTAGAGGTCTTCTGTGGTTGAGACAAATTTATCCATCTTTAATTAGCATTTTTGTATACATGCGTTCTAAAGAAAATGATTCTTTTTTTTTTTTCAAGCCTTTACTGCATCATAGAGCATCTTACAGTGGAGTATGTAATGTTCACATGAACTTGATGTCTTTCCACAGAACAATAACCCAATCAGATCTGGGAGCAAATACAGAATGTCAACTGACAAGTCCAACCTGGTGAACTATGAGAGCACACTCAAAGTGAAGGACCTGGAGAGAGAGGATTACGGGGTGTATGTATGTACAGCCACCAACAACAAGGGTAGTGACTCTCACAGCATTACCTTGTCTGGAACCAGTGAGTTGATATGTCTTCATTTTTGTTTTTAAATTTAGTCAGGGAAGAGATTGAATTTGATCAGATTGATCAAATATAACATTAAATGTTGGTCCACATAACCATCCATCATATGAAGTCACAGTTTTCAATGTAGATTAGAACTCCTGATATACTTCTTATATTTCTAAATCAGAATGAGATCAGAAATGTCTGAATCCTTCTTTGAGCACTCTTTCCTAAAAAAGTGGCCATTTCTGCATCATTTAATGTAATTGGAAGCCAATGGTCAGCATGAGTGAATGGCTTGCTCACAGTAATTAATTGCCAACAACCATATCTCTGCACACCACTTGGAGAAATCCATTTGATCCTAAGAACTGCACCAGACATCTGAAATTCCATTGCTAATTTGACAGTGTCAATCACATTTCAGCATTTTCCAGACCTTAGCAGTCCTCCCCATCACTTTCTCAGACTTCATGCTTTTTTTCGTTTCAGGCAAGCCTTACCCACCATACAACATTGAATTTGTCAACGCCACATCCAACAGTATAACATTGTCATGGAAACCTGGCTTTGACGGAGGTCTGCCACAGTCTTTCAGGGTTAGGTACAAACCTGTGGATGCTAGAGGATATGTGTATGTGGATGTACGGCCATACGGAGCAACCACTTTCAAAATTACAGGTACTTTTACCATACATGTTGTGTCCAGTTGTCACTAAATAATGATTATA
The DNA here is from genome assembly GCA_033807755.1 of Ellobium chinense. NCBI lineage: Eukaryota > Metazoa > Mollusca > Gastropoda > Ellobiida > Ellobiidae > Ellobium > Ellobium chinense. The sequence continues at coordinate 143,934 of JAWQUT010000301.1, read as the reverse complement.
TGAGCAAAAATGTTTATGATGAAAATTAAAAAGCTAATAGAAATTGGGAATAGCATAGGTTGGGATGTCAAGTTAAAGTTTTTGTCATGGACATGTACCTCTAGAGATGACTAGGATGTTACTTTAGGATTTAATGGAAGCATTGTCAAAACCATGACAAGCCATTGGAATACAGTGGACTCCGAAACACATTAGGATTTGAGCATAAGGCGTTTCCCAAACTGCTTCAATAATGCACAGCATATTCACTTTGATGAAACCTTCATGATTTATAAATGTTAAAATTGTGATATCTGGAATCTACACTATCCTTAGGATGGCATTTTCCACTAATGCAGGTCTGAATTTGAGTCAATTTTTATGGGACAGTATGACATGCTCACCATGGTGTAGCCAAATAAAGTCCTGTAATACTTTATAACATTTAAAACACAGGGTATGAGAGAGGCAAATTATGCGATCCTTGGCAGGATGCTCTTGCATGCCATAAGAATGAAATGATAGACGTTGGAATGTTCACCTTTGCTGATGTTTTCCTTAGGTCTGGAACTTGGAACAGAGTATGAACTCACTGTCTTGGCCTTTAATGACAGAGGGGAAAGTAACTACCAGGCTGTGGGAATTACTGCCAAAACATCAGGTGAGTCATTTGGTGTAAAGGTATATTTTCTGCCCTCATGGCATCTTCCAGGACAAATTTTTATTATTTTGACTGACTTATTTCAAGCATCTTATCCCTGGCAGTGTTTATCGCTAACTGCTGTATGTTCATGAATTTTTTAACAGTCATGTAATTACAACAGTTATCAATATTAGCAGTAATTTTTGGAATTCTTTTAAGTTTGCTGCAACCATCTGAATAAATATTTGTTGAATTTTAAGATATCTTGGCATGATACCCCATTCCGCAAATTTCTAATACTGTATACCAATATGAAAATTGTATATGAAGGCTTTTGACATTTTGCAAGTTCAGGACAAATACCAGAAAGTTTCTGGTATTTCAGCCATCCTTTAGTTATGTGATTCCTATAAAGCATGAGATCAGTATCTTTACTAGAAATTAAGCAGTGATGGAGTAACCTCTTGGATATGTATGTCCCAGAAGTAACACTCCCATGCTGTATCCTGCATACCCTTATGTCTTATACCTTATGTAATAAACTGTTCTCATGAAGAGGAGTGCGATACAGCTGAAGTTGAGCTCTAATCCCTAACTCAAACAGTCCTCTTAACAAGCTAATAAGATCATAATAATTTGATGATATCAGCTTTAGAAAAACATGACTTGGCAAAGTGGCTGAAAAATCTCTAAGACAGTAGACCTTATGACTTTGAACCTCAGGTGCTGAAAAACCTGTATAGGCCTACTTGTTGTAATGTTATCTTCCTTAGTCCCATGTCTCTTTTGTCCTTTTTTCATTCACAAATTCTTAATATCTTACAAACTCAGGATTATATCAATTATAGATGAGTCCTTTGGAAATCTATCGCACAGAGTTCTGATGTAAATTCCTCACATGAACATTGATTACACTTGGTGCTGTTTGACTCAGAATGCTTTTACTACATCTTATCTTTTCCAGATGTGGTGTCTCCAGCAGACATTGCCACCTCAGAACTTCAGGGCACTGATGAGATTCCTGTCATTATCATCCTGGTTGTCTGTATAGTTGGTGTGTTTATCCTCACCCTTAATGTAGGACTCATCCTTTTCTTCATTCGGCGCAGGAAGAAGAGATTAGAAGGTGGGTAGACACTAGAGGATAAAATACATGAAAGCTGTGAGAGACTGAAGAAATGTTTGATGTGTGTATCCCTCTATAGAAATCCATGATAATAGTTTCTGATCATCTTGGTATCGATGTTAATGATGGCAATTCTTTGATTTGATGATGTTGGAATCTGTGCTTCCTCTCTAGTCTGTATTTGCCATATTTAGCCTTGATTCTTTTTGGATGTTGTTATATCTCAGAAAGCCCTTGTTTTGAGTCTTATCCTGAAATACTGAATTTTACCATATACTATGTTGCTCCTTCCTTCTCCCAAAAGTTTACTTAATTCAGGTCTAATAACTTTCAAGAGTTGAAAAGCTACTGAGATATATTGTTAAGCTCATTTATGATATAAATGTTGTATGTTTCATTGATCAAAGTACCATACTTTTGCCGTAGGAAAAAAAATTCAAAAATTGTATAAAAACTTGATCTGCTGGGACCCAAGTATTGGGTATACATTAGGTATGCCTTTGTTAAGTAGATTTTAAAAAAATTTTCCAGTTGTGAAAGAACCATGACACCTAGGTGTTGGATATTTTCTGCTCATGCTGCAAATTTCAATTTACTAATCTATGCCAAATTTCAGCTGCACTGAATTCAATTCCAGCTGTTAATTTAGTAACTGTTATGGGCCATCAGAGCCAGAAAATGCTGTCTCATACTCTACCATATGAGTAAATATATTCTCTTTTCAGGAGCAAGTGATACCACCAGCCATACAAACACCTTTGAACTTTATGGAAATGCCAACAAGGGAGATCCTAACCTGTATCCCGCTCCTTCAGATGACACACGCAGTTACGGCACCTACGATAAGAGCATGGATGATTTTTCCGATGATTACATTCGTGATTATGATGTAAGTTACGAGACCTATCATATTTGGCGAGTGGTTTTTAAACACCTACTACATATAATCATTGAAAAAAGCCTTATAGTTTGTTACTAGTGGTATACATTTTCAGAATTTAATCTTACCAGGATAGTTTTGCCTCAGCTTCTAGCTGCTTAGTTAGGATACCTGATCTGCTGTATTGCAAGGCTTTTCTACAATTATTACTGTAGGAAAGGTGGGGACTACAGACAGTGTGGGGTAATTTCTCCATGTGCTTAAGAACTCTGGTTGGCAGTCCCACCCGTGCGGAACAAAGTGCAATTCATGGTGAGGCAAAAAAAAAAAAGGAATGAGCACTCTTCACTTTGGTTTGTTAATCTTTCAACCTAGTGAAATCACAATGATGTCCTCTGGGGGGCGATCAGTTTTTACCAGGCAGTGATTCATTGGGTAACCTAGCCCGTCCGCAGTGCCTACATTACCATCTGTCTTTGATACCAGAATAAATGAAGTGGAACCTCCACGTATATCAAATTATGAATGAGTTCCTTTTACATTGGAATGCTGCAGAAGTGGAGCAAGATCTGTGCAGAAATTAAAATGGTACACTTGAGTGTGAAAAATCTATTGTGGAACATACTCTTTTTTGCACTGAGTTAGGGCAGCATTTCACACCATCTGTCATTCAGCCTTTGTAAATGCTTCAGATTTTGCACCATTTTGTGGTGTGCAACTTTCTGCAAGTGCTCATGGTGATGGGTCGACTCCACTGCACACTGTACATCATTATGAATTTAGACTCTTAATGCATAGGGTTAATTCTATGTTTACTGTGCAAAATGTCAGTGTTCTTCCGTATTATTAATATCTTGTTTCTTGCTGGTAACCCTTTAAGCACTGATAATTCTGATAGCTTGCTGTGCTTTGTCTTTGTAATTGATTAATCATGCTGTGCTGTTGCTTGCTTAATTTTCTATCCTCTCGGTCCTTTGAACTGAACACATTTGCTCAACTGTTGGTTAGTCGTCCTGTTTAAATCTTTTAACTTCACTGATGTGGAGCTCTGTTTTATCTCGCAGGCTTCAAATTATGATTACTTGCCCTCTCTTCCCACCACATAAGCCCCTATATCTCTTGCTCTTTAGGCAGTTACATTAAAACATTGCCTCTCACCTGTAACTCATGCCCCTTCTTATTCACTTAGATGCCTATTTCTTGTCTGTGCACTTCTTAACCGTTCATAATTGTAATGTCTTCGGACAGGAGAGCTTATGTTGGTTTTTCCCACCAAAATTAATTTTGTGCATAATCACAACCTATGTGTCAATACTCATCTACCAATAAAATATTTTTGCCAGGTTCGAATGCCTTTGATATATATGCAGAAATCTGACAGAACTTATGTTGGAGCGTCAAAAATCGAGCTGTATTATTTATTATTCAAACAGAGTCACTCAGTTTATATGGAAGCAGTTTTGGCAAAGATAATTTTTTTTGAGGGAAGACAGTAGATTTTATTTCCCCTTCATCCCTTCCTCACCCCCACCACTTACAAGTATCACAATCATACCTTCTAATTTCTTTTGCTTTTGATATTTACTCTTCTTTTGTGTAGTAGTACTTTATGACATTTGTGTGTTCACATCTGCTACATTTCTTTCATGTCCTGACTTACTCTAAATTTATCTTATTTTGATAATGATAAGAAACCAGAAACCAACTTAGAACAAAGAGTGGCTGTCAAAGTGAGTTTGAAAAACTGAAGTCACATTTATTTGGTTGTGGTAATTATTACTAGTATTAGAGGTTCTGGGTTGTTATGAAACTATTAATAGTCTATAGGTATTTGTTCAGGTGTAAGTGGGCTGGGTGGTGGTGTGAAATGTAATTCAGGTTCAACTTAGATTCAGCCTGTTTCTTTTTTTTTTAAAAGTTTTACAGCCAATTCAGTATTAATCTTGTGTATGTTGGATGGGGTATGGAAAAATAAAACTCTGTTCATTTCGCATTAACCAACATATTTTGATATTGGTGTTAGTACATAGCACATGCTGGATACTGTTGTGCAAGTTTTAGTGTGTATGCCGTCTTTTATCGTTTTGTGCTGGAATATCCTGTATCTTACAAGCACGGTTTGTTGTGGGTGACAGGCCTTTAGTGGGTTGTCTTCATTAGCTTAACATGAAGTTGAACTTGAGTTACATTTTACCAGACAATAGATGGCCTGAAATTAGTCTATGAAATTTTTTTTTTTGGTGGGGAGGGGGCTTTAATAAATTACTGGATATCAGTATTGATCAGTTAAGATTTAGACTAATAAACTTTTTTCAGAGCTGCAATATAGAATAAGTCATTGGGTTTAAGCATTTGTGTTGTTTTTTTTTAAGTCTCCAGCGAGTTATCACCTATTAGTTTAGATTTTGAATTTTCATTCCTTGGAGGCAGCTGAATTGAGCGGGACAGTACCTTTTTACTTTACTACCCTTGCAGATGCATCATTCATACATACTCTGCGTTCGCCACATCAATAGGCCACCAGATTTTAAATGCAACAGACTTAGTCTAGCTGTCACCATACATCACCAGACCAAGGAAGGAGATGATAATTCACTCTCTGTAACTGCTTAGCGGTTATGAAATTCCAGTATCACAATGCAACATTATCAAGCGATAAAAGGAGACGTTTGAATAACATGGAATAGTAACATTTGTGTGTAGTTACTACAATAAAACTTCATGATCTTTTAACCTTGCAAGCAGTGAAGAACTCACACTTAATAACCAACACATTTTGCATGTAGACACAGAAACTAAGTACACTACTATTGGTCTCACCTTTACTTCTGTATGCATATTGTAATTACATGTATTTTTGGTTACTACTGACATGCTGTTGTGTTTTGGAATCACCCCCTCTCACCCACTCACTGCAAAGCTTGGGCTTTTCACTCGTGTCCGTATACTAAATTTACTGATAAAGTCAGATATTCCACAGACTCATTTTGTTTTTAGCTCTCCTGATGTTGAAGTTCAGGAAGTTTTCCTGTGTATTACATTTGACCTCTGTAAAATTTTCTTGAGATATTGTGGTTACATTGTCACTTGACTATTTCTTGGATCAGCATTCTAAAGGCAGCCAGATTTCAAACTTGGATATGTAAAGAAATTTAAAATACTTGCCTAAGACATTCAGTCTTATAAGCTATTTAGACAAGGGTAGCATCGTAGCTTTCATATTTGGTTGTATAGATCCGAAATTCTGTTACTGTTAGAGGAGCCACATTAGAAGAAAATACCAGTAGGTGGGGGATCTTGGTGAAGGTACATTGTCTTTGTTTTTTTTCCACTCCCCAGGAATATGGCCTTAAATTTGATTTATAACGAAATAACATCTGCAAGAACCATTGTGTGTTCTGTATATTATCGCTTTCTGCACATGCAGCTCTGATCATAATTTGCTGACAGTCATAGTTGGCAAAGTTCAGATAAGACAGAAACTTTGATTAATCATTCTCTTCCTTTTGGTATACTGTACACATTAACCCTGCTTCATGTAGTTCTTTGCTTTAATTGTTGCTTCTTAACAGTTTTAGTATACTAACAGTACCACACAAGAGTGATGTGCAGTCAGTAATTTGATCATTGTTGCTGAGTACACAGTACTTACATTTGCTTTTTTTTTTTTTCTATTTACTTAATCGCCTTCTATAGACGGACAGTACTACACACTGTTTGCTACAGGTAGATAAGCCATGTTGCTTTTGCAAAGAAACAGTATTCAGATATTCAAGCTTTTGGCTTTAGTTTCATTATCTTTGAAGTTTACCATATTTGTATTGCTAGCTAGTTTTATCCGTTAAATGATATGAGTTTACTATACACCACAAAATTATTCCAGCTGATGTTGGGCTATGTGCATTAATGTTTACAGCAGTCATGATACAGCCATGACATACTTCTTCTGTTAGGGAAAGCAAATTACATAGTATTCGAGAATGCACATTGTGTTCTGTACTTGCAGCACTTTGTGCTATTTCCCTCAGTTTATCAGAGCGTGAATGATAAGTGGCTGGCAAAGTTGTAGAAATGACAAATGAAAATCTCTTGCAAAACTGTGTAACCAGTTTCAGTTATAAGCCCAATTTTATATTTGGTAGTCCCATTGTTTATCGAATGATGAGCCACATCTCTGAGAATTAATTCAGTGGTTCAGTGTCCTGCCAAAATATGTTTCATGATGTTCCCTCTTTCAGTTATTCATCAGTTTATATTTTTGGAAATGCATCTTTTATTTTGCATTTCGATGTTGTGACACTACATAAAAAAAAAACTTGTGTGCCTAATATTTCGGTCTAATTAACACCATAACAAGATAAATGTTAATGTTGTTGATAAATTATGAAGTAAGAAGATTCATAATAATTTCTTATATTATTTTGCTTTGCTTTATATCAAGTTTTACAGTTAACTATGGTATATCCATAGTAATTTGAAATCACTATTATAGCATTAATGAATGTAGATACTATGTTTTTGCACATCACTCTAATGGTATTTCCTCTGGTAGTTGGCTGTCTCTATATGCGGTGTGTTTTTTTTCTTTTCTCTCCCCATCTTCCGGCATGGCAGCGAGAGTGTGAAACGCACGTGTTTTTGCCTCCGCAGTCGGACTACCCCGGCTCCCGGCCATATAGCCCTCATAAAATGGAATCCCCCAGGATGGGAGGGAGTCATAAGATGACCTATATAACAGACGACCGTCCTCGAGGAAGGCATTCACCTTGGAATGAAGGTAATACGGGGAGTTCTATCACTTTATGGAAAAAGACCTTATATTTCACATAAGCTTAAATTAAACATTTTGATCATTTGGATGGAATCTTAGTCTTTCCATGAATGTGTGTTTGTCTGAGATAATATTTATACAAACTTTTGCATGGGTTTTAGCTTCTAATTATAAGTCTGTGAATGGGGAGCAAGGGTTGGGGGCTTTACTTAGAAAATAAAACTAGACTTTAGGCCATGCTGTGTGCTGTTATGCTTTATATACTAGTTGCTTCACTTTACTCACATTTGTAACAATTTCAGATCCCTACAGTGTTGCCCACCCTCGACATAAAAAGGGTGTCTATGAGAATGGGGTACCAAATGGAGACATTTACGAATTTAAAACAAGAGGCAAGGTAAGGAATCAGGGATAAATTGTAGTCAGGATTCATTTCTGGGGGAAGGAAAAAGAACGGAAGAATGAAATAAAACGTACCCTGTTTTTTTTTTTAGTATTTGCATACTTTATCATTTCTAGATATCTCAGTACGTTTAGGTTCATTCTTGATTAAGTTCAAATTCCTTTTCTTGTCCACATCATTTGGTTTATTCATCAATACCATTCTCTCCCAGCAGGTTTTCTGTTAATTTTGTCTTCCTTTTTTTTTTATCATTTGTTTAAAGTTGCTGTCTGCCTATTCTGTTTTCTGTCTCATACTACTCTTTTCTTTTATTCTGTCAGCTCGGTTTACAAGTATTCTATCTTCATTTGGTAAAATTCTGGGTCTTCCCTAAGGGCTAACCTTTTCACATCATGTTGGTCACGGGCGCTTGCTTTCCTCCTGAATACTCTTATTCCAAACCCAGGTTAATTTAGTATCGCAGAATTATTGTTAAGCAATATGTAACCATTCTTCTGATGGGAGCAGTGCCAAGGGGCTAATAACAAGTGCTTAATAGATATCAGTTGTAAAATGGGGTGCCCCTTAGTGGTGCGACTTTATGCAGAAAAGTTAAAGGCAGAGTTAAGGGCTAGAATAAGGAAGAGAGAAGACCTCAAGATAATATAATTGGGAGCTTGTGCATCAATGATGAAATCTCTTACCGTCATATGAATTACATTAGTGTATCAGTGCTGAATGCACCCTTAGTAGTGTTCAATATGCACAGCTAATGTAATTGTATTCTTAATGAAGCTCTTACCATTGTAAGAATTACATTATTGCAGCATTATTGAATGCACCCTTAGTAGTGTTCAGTATGCAGAGCTAATGTAATTCTTAAAAAAGCTCTTACCATTGTAAGAATTACATTAGTGCAGCAATATTGAATGTACCCTCAGTAGCATTCAACTTGCAGAGCTAACATAGTTCTTACGATGTTACGAGATTCCCCGGTTAATGCGCAGGTTGTTAATTGTCTAAGGATTCTTCCAAAGATGCGTTCTCTTTTCTGAAGTCCCAGGACTATTCCAAACGGACATTGAATACTTGTAAACTACGGTGAACACTTCACATTCTCCTTCTATCCCCAAATCACATTTTTTTTTTTTAACTTACCCACTCTTTTAACCGTTTTCATTTTCAACCCTTTTCTCCACCCTCTTCCCACTTGTGACAGGGTATGAATGAGTTGTCCGAGCACCCTTCCAGCCGTCCATCCAGCAGATCGGGTAAGACTCCCCCTCCCCCTCCCACTCGCTCCTCCAGCCGTGGGGGATTTAGCTCAGGGGAGATGATGCCCCCGCTTCCCGCTCGAAATTACGAGCCCCAGGAAATTTCCCCGCAGCCTCGTTATGGCCCCACGCCAGGTACCTCACACAGTTGTTGCCCTTGAGTTGCACACATTGCACCTGGCTTTGACTGTTTATTTTGTTCACTTTGTTGAATGTTTGGTGTAGGAAAATCAGAACTTTCCTTTTTTTTTCAAATCATCAGTCTGGTATGCTACTCGATATTTATATAACCTGTATTTGTAAGCAATACCAGTTTTCTTCTTTTAGGCTAAAGCCCTGTGTTGTATCCAGTATCATAACAATTAACAAGTTGAATAATGAATTCAACAGATATAATAATTGTAATTATCTGAGTAGCTGAGTAGAGCATGAAAATAAGTGGCTGATTTTTGTGCATATGTTGTTGCATTTTGTCAAGTATCAGTCAAACCTATTATAAAATATCTTAGCATAAAATATTGCAGTGTTTAATGTTTATGGGCAGTATGCTTCTGCATTGAAAGAAAAGAAAATTTTAAGTTTGTTTGTGGTTTTTTTTTTTCACTGGTTAATTTTCTTATTTATCTTTGGATGCTCTGGGTCACTGGATTCATTACGGAAATTTCACTTGAATCACGGTTATTTCTTTACTTCATATTATTTTGTTCTTCAATGACCTATACACTAGAAGTGGCGGGTAGCACAAAAGACACTCTTCCCTAGGGAGTCTTGAGTTACATCATCAGTTGCCATGGAAATTACAGGAAAATGTTGATTTTGTTATAGCAAATTTCCCAACACAAGATTCAAGATCTTTATTAGGGTCTACGCTAATAATATAAATTCAGTGCATAATTACAGGAGTCAAAGAAAGTGAGCATGNGGGGGGGGGGGGGGGGGAGAGAAAGAAAGAAAGAAGGAAAGGAATGAAAGAATACAAGAACAAGTTGATATTCATTCTTGTTTAACTAATCAGATCTACAGGATTCAGGTGAAGAAAGACACCAAATTGAAAACACCTTTGGCACATAGGTTGGCTAAATTTCCATTCTCTTAGCAGACAATTTGTGGGGTTAGGGTAAAAGTTTAGGACAGTAATGTTTATTTAGAAGGACAAGGGCATGCCCACACCAGCCTGCATTTTATGTCCTAGCTGTAGTCTGCATGAATATGAAGATGTTGCTTGATGTTGTTGTAGGTGTTAAAATGGGAAGGTAAGTTCACCACCGAGCAAAGATGAGCATGTTGACCTAGGAAAACAGAGAGAGTAGATGTTCCAATTAACTCTGCTTCGGTGGAACTGCACAGTTTCATAAGTGAATTTGTGATTAAGCCAGTAATGGTCTGTTTACTCTCCAGTTGCAGAGTTTTTTTTGTTGAAAATATTGTAACTATGGGGAAAATGAAGAATAGCAGAGTTGATTGTACATGTAGCTTTTTGCCTGACTGGTGCATGAAAGAGATGCCATTATGCTAGCCCTACAGCAAAAGTGTTTCCCCTTTTAGTTGCTCAACCAGTATATGTTGTGAAATCTCAGCCATCGAGTTAGATTAAGCTCATTTGTTCAAAAAATATCAAGCAATTGGAACTATGACTCTTTTTTTGATGTTTAGCTCTGAATGTTTCTTGCATTAAGATGTTATATAATTTAGCTCTGTATGTTTCTTGCATTGTTTTAAGATATTATTATGTGGTACAGCAGCCTTGAACGTGCATAGGTTTATATTTAAGCTGCATAGATGTTGTGACTAACTAACATTTTTATAGATTTAATATTTTTGATTACATGTCCAGATCTTATTAATGTAATAGATTTGTCAGTTGATATACAGACAAAAGTTTAGCTTACAGTGCATATGTACTATTTAATATTTTTAAAATCAAGTTTGAAAGTCTATTCAGTCATGAGTTAATAGTAGGTTTCTTACAATCACAAGTTGATTCTTCAGTAAAATTGCTTTTTTTTTAGTTTTGAAGCTAAACATGACTTGTCATGAGGATGAAATGATTACAGAACAAAAGATAGGTAAGCTCAACATTCACTTTGAAACACAGAAACATGTGTTGACTGCTTCCTGCTTTTGGGCTTCTTACTAGTATATGAAAATATTTATCTCATGATCCAAAGAAAGCACCGTACTGTTTAAATCGTATCGGCATGTCTTTAAAATTTACAGTGGCTCTGACCTTATTTTCAATTTTCATTCCAGGTTCATCTTCCCTCCTGTCTCCCAACATCGTTGCCAACCCCAACTACAACGGTCCCATCACCACCACCACCAACGCCAGCATCAACCACAGAACCCCCTCCCCTCACTCCCACCCACCTTCCCCCCACAACACAGTCCCTGTAGGGGCAGAGCTAAGAGGGCATCTAGTTTGATTGGTGGCTTTTTTAAACGAGTACAGTACATCGAGTGTGATTGGCTCTTTGGTGGAGGGGGAGGAGCCTGTGTGACTTTCATATTCATGATGTGTGAATGAGAGACGGCTGGGCATTCTTCATTTGACTTCTTCATTGGATAGAATGGATATGCCTGAAATCTGATTGGTTGTTCCAGGCAGAGGAGGTGAAGTTAAAAGGAATCTGAGTAACTGATTAGCGTGTTGGTGATTTCTGTACTGAAAGTGGATATATGTATGTTGTTGATATGCTCTACCGTATTGATTCATTCAGCCAGTCAGCTTTAATGGAAACAGACATAAAATTACAAATTTTAATGAACTGTGTAGTTACAAAATGTATTCCTTATCAGCCTTTCAGTAACCATAACATAATCATATGAATTATGTACATCAGATTACATTACTGTATAATCAGTTGCACCAAGATATCCACATATTGAAATGTTCACAGGTAATCAAATATTATATGACATTTGTGATGAAGCTGCTGCTGAATAATCCATTCATCTATTGATGGAACACCACAGTTCTAGTAATATGTTGCATTTTCGGGGTATAGAAGATATTGGTCTACCCAAAAAAGTCTTGTTCTGCTGTTTATAAATGTAAAATTTGTAAATTCCATTACAAAGCAATGGAAATATTCACACCAGTCGGCATCTGCTGGCCATGTCATGTCCTTCTGACATGGCCCAGTGTTGGTCATCATTATTTCACCTTAAAGATTGCTACTTTCCCTGCACAAGTGGCACAAATTTAATGCTAGTGTCCCAGTTTTTCATCAATATGCAGCAAATTTGATGCACCTTTAGAAAACAGTGCATAAATGAGGACTGGGGCAGGGTTAATTTTTAACTCCAGTTATCATTTTCCTTAATTTTCTCTACACTGGCATCTGCGACATATTACTGATTTTCTCCTGAGGCATCACAAATATTCATCTAGCCTTTGATTAATGTCACAATCTGAGGGATAATAGACACAAACAGGCCAAGGATCCCTCTGTAAAATAACCACTGAATGTAAAGGAGTGAGTGGATGTGACATATGCAGGAAATGAAAGAAGTGGCTGTTGATTTTTTTTGGGGGGGAGGGGAGGGACTGTTTTGTAATACTGCACATGAATTAGTATGTTTGTGGTTGTTATCTGTGAAAGATGTTAATAAGAGAAATACCACGTTTGCCTCCAATACTGATATTTAAACCAAATTTTAAAATGTTTGTGTTTCTGATATGAAATGGAGATGTTCATTGTTTTGTGTGTTATTATTTTAGCAACAAAGGTCAAAAACACCACCATGCAAGCACACGCTTCCAATTTTGTATATTTATAAATTAATTTATCTAAGTTATTATATCATGATGATTGTTACTGAGAGCATTTTTATTTTTTGTTTAAAAATTCTCATAATCACCTTCATAACCTTAGACAGCATCGCAGTAGAACAGAATTTTCAGAAGAAATGAATATGATTCAAGAGTTTTATCTCAGATGTGGAAGAAATTATTATAATATAGTTGCTGAGAAGACATAGTGTGCTATGACAAGGATAAAAGAATGGATGGATGAACTAAAATGGACCCAGTGTGTGTTCAGGCTGTGGTGGCTGGGGGGAGGGGGAGAGGCGGCACATCAAATTAATCTGATGGACAGTTGTGAGGGCAGTACAAATAGATAAGGACAGTTCAAGTTATTTGGTCCTTCATCTTAAAAGAACACACCGAACTGTATCTCAGTGCTACCACAAGTAAACTTCAGTATTGACTAAATGAGAGGTGTCTATACAAAGATCTTATCTGTTTTACCTAAATTATACAAAGATACAGTCTCTGCATAGGTACCTTCGAAATGTTATTGCAAATCAGACATTTTTTGCTCAGGCTTTGCAGTATGCAAGAGAGTAAACTAACTGGCTTTACTAAAAACCATCATGTCAAATTTCATGTTTCTCTTGCGACCCTCAGAGATTCTCCCTTGCATCTGGTTGGACACTCTAAGAGAGCTCAACAAGCTTGGTTGATGTACTGTTGTCTTTTTTCAGATGTGAACTGTAGGTCTATATTGGTACAGGGGGTGACTGCTGAGGTTATGAAGTTTACTGAGGAAGCTTATAATATTTGACCTGTTGTTTCAAAAGGCAAGATACACCATTTTGCCCTTAGATTCTGTAGACATGATTTGGGATATTTGACACAGTGATATTGCTCCATAAAATTCATGAAAGAAGTTATACAAGATAATTTTGCATTATATTGTCAGTGATATTTGTCTCCCTAAGATTAGTTTAGAAGTTTTAAAGGGAAGATAAATTGGTCTTCAGTTACCACTGATTATTTTAGTATAGACTGGAGATGCCACATCTATCATCATGACATTGAATGAACACATGTTGTTAAACTTGGGTTGAAATGGAAAAGGAAGTGTTATATGAAACTTATAGTAGCTCCATATGGCACCTCGTCAGAGCATAAACATTAACCAGATAACACCTTTATTCACCAAGCAGTTTAATATGTCATCATTCACTATAATATGATGAATGGAATATTATTATTATTATTGTTCCCTGGACATGGTACCTAATATTGGTCCCAAAATGTTACTGTATAACGATATTACTGATCTCTAATACAAGTGATTTGGGCAAAAGGAAACTAATGGAATCTAAGGTCAAAATTGTGCACAAAGCCTTTAATATAATGTATGTTCATACTTCCATTTGACATTTCAAAATTATTGCAGATCATTCTTCTACTCACCTCCATGTCTCAGCATTAAATGAGTGTAAAGGTATGAAGCATGTGTGACTTGCCATTGTAACTTTAAAGTTGCTGGAATGAATAGATCCCTTAATCAGATCTTGGTATAGACATGAAAGTGTTTTTGAAAAGCCCAATTTGCTGCCTGTTGGGTGCTGGAACACACAGGTGATTTTTTTTTTTTTTTAAGAAATTGATTGGGAGCAGGTGAATGTTTGTAAGCAAGCAGAAACTTCTTTAGTTGTCATTTGACCACTAATGAGATCTCTTTTTACTCCTGCCCCTAAACTTCGATATCTTTTTACTACTAGCGGTGCTAGATACTTGTGGTCCACTCAATACCCTCGCTGTATGATCCCCTACACTTTCAAACAGCTGTATCTTGCACCTTCACAGTGCTCGGTCAGAACTCGTTTCAATGAAAGTAAGTACATTAAGCTTTCATACTGTACCAATGACCTGATTTTGACAGAGGGCAACTTAAGTCTCATTTTGACAGGCTTTTTGCTTTGTCTCAACAGCCATCTTAATGTTAGGATGGCTAAGTCTTTACAAAATGAGATCAGCAAAAAGGGCTTTGCAAAGTGGTACATGAATGACACCCATTTTGAATCTTTCGCCTTGAGTGTTGTGAGGTTGCAATCTAATTATACCTCAGAGTACGGTATTGATTGAATGCTGTTATTGTTATGAAGGTCTAAATCTTGTCTCTGAACCTTTTGTTTCCGACTATTCATGTAAAATGACAGAGCAATAGGATAAACCACGCCATATCATGGAATATATCATTGTCTTGTGATTCCCATGTTGTGTATGTTTAGATCGTGTATGTACAAATTTTTATTGTACACTATAGATATGATTCTTGCCCAGTGGTGGGTTAGGAGAGATGTGGCCTCACAGAAAGTGCTGGTGTCCAGAACTTGAAATGGTTGAAATTCTCCGTAGACTCCATGCCTAGTGACAAGGTAAATATTCTGTGTATCCAACATTCAAAAACTGGGACTAACACCTGTAGAAAAAAATTCACAGATGAAGATGTTAAGCCACATTATTTTGAAGAAGAATTATTTCAGGGTGAATACCCACCTTTATTATATTTTATAATTTTTATGCACCCAAAATTTTTTCGTGATTCTGTGATCTTTCCGAGGTTTCATGACATGTGAGTGGTGTGAACAAGAAAGGATTTCAAATTGAATATAAACTAGCATGTCATGTTATGTCTTCTTCACCTATAGCACTGGGTTCTGGGTAAGGTGGAAAAACATCATTTGTTGGATTCAGTTATGGTGATGATGATTATGGAGTCAATTATGGTGGATTTCTATCAAATGGCCAGTTCTAAGGCAGTTTTACAAGCATTGTCTGTGAGACTACAACTTGTGATGGTACACCTATACAGTCTTACAGATCTTGCCTTCTGACATGCCTTTATCCAAAGATTATGTAGAAAAATTACTTCCTGTCATGTCGAATCCCGGCTGCTTTGGGCACTTTCCCTCCTTTGTGTTGGTTGCACAAAGCATGAATCACTATACTCAGCAGGGAAACTGCGTGCCAGTTAGCGACACAGGATGTGAAATTGTTTTCTGACCCAGTATCATTTCTCTGTATTCACAAGTACTTCATGTTCAAAACAGAGCCAAGAGTGAGACACATAGGATTCTCTTCCACTATATGTCACAATCATTTGATGGAGGATCTTGCCAGAGGCTGTTCAGAAGCGGTTTATTCTGAAGATAATGAAAGAAGCAAACCCACACAAGTATTGGTGCTATATCATGCTGAAATATTGATCATACCTTTTAATATGATGAAATTGTGTGTTTCAGTGTAAGCCAATGGGTAATTCATGCAACTGTGTGATTTTAGGAATGAATGGGGCTTTTCATGAGAACAAAGTTTGAACAGTTGAATTCAGATGTATGTCTTGTATTTAGTTAGTATAACCATCTTTTGAGGTGTATACAGTTTGGAATGAGAAGTTTGAATTTCTTTGACATTTTCTCAGTGGTATGTTTCTTTAATGGCAAGCTCCTCATAACATTAGCATTATTAAACTGTTACACTACAGAGTATATCATGTATCCGCATCATATCACATGCTAGATCTACCTGAGCACAGCATATAATCTGAACCTTTGAAATGTAAGCTTGTTTTAACACTTGAACTGATATGATGCTCCTTTTGCATTGTTCTTGGAAAATATAACATTGAATGGCAGAATTACATCCCTTCATTTAACTTCCCATCTATAAAAACAGAAAGAAAAGAGACAATCTATTCTCTTCCATGATATTACTCATTTGGTAGCTTTCAAAGATCTTTCTGTGAGCAGTCAGGAAATGTGTCAGGGTCACGGGTGAACACTAGGCTCACATGTGAAAGTAAGGGACGATTCAGGCAGTAGGTATTTAAGAATTAAATTGTTGTGAAGTTAGTGTCCCTTTGATGTAGTAGTAGCATGTTCAGACTTGCAAACTGAGAGACCCTGGGTTCGATTCCCCCCGGTAGGAACAGGACATTTCTAGTGTAGATTCTTCGGCCCATTTTCTCAAGATTGACCAATCACAGTAATTTGGTAAAATCCCTGGTGACACACTCCCTTGAAATAATATGTAACATTTTAAAAATTATCCGAGTGAGCTCACATTCCTTCCCCTTAATGAATATATATAAGGGAATAACATGTCTTTCCACCTGGTTACACTATATCAAAGGTGGGATGCATTCATTTCCACAAAGTTAGGTCAATACTGAAATTTTACAGCAGAAGAAAACAAAACTGATTTGCGGTCAAACCTAGAAAAAGAGGTTTGTTTTTTGATGGGAAGAGGAGAAATGCATGCATAAATACCATCCAAAGGATATAATGATAGATTTTATCATGCAGATTCTGAGTTGGGAAAGCTGCTTATCATCCAAAACATATTTCCAATCAAATTATTAAGAAGAGAACTTAGGAGTGCATGTCTAAATTCAGAAGTTAATACTTATTCAAAAAATTCAAGTATGTGGAATCTGTGATTTGAAAGTAAATCAGTTTTCTCTTTTCTGTAAAACATTTAAAGGCCACCAGGCTGTGAAAGAAATAGACCCATGTTCTGTTGACAAGGTTGAATAGAATTTAGATCTAATATTGTGTGAAGGGTGATTAGAGTCTTAGAAAATAGATCCACCCCACCCTTTCTCTCCCATATTCTCCCCCCACTCCCCCCGAATCCTAAGAAAGACCAATTTTCACCCAAAATTGACAGTGTGGGGTTTTATCTTGCAGATGATGATATATATTATGGGTCGTGGTTCAGTCATATGAAAGTTGAGATTTGTTCCTTGGTATGAATATTTGTGGTTGGTTTCTTCGTGCCAGGTTTTATGTTGTTAATGATGAAATATGGAAGAAAGATAATGTGAAGTTAAAAATGAATAAACATGCTTTCATTGTATCATTGCGTGCAGTAGTATTTCTTTAGCTGTGACATACTTTGTTCATTACTTTGTAATTATCTGATTTCTTTTAATACCACTTCTGTTCCCAATTTTTTATTTTTTTTTTTTTGCTGAACACTATTGCTTTGCAAACTTTCCATTCATTATATGCTTTTTTTTTTTATATATATTGTAATGACTTGTTGCAAATTTATGGGATACTTTTCACAGTTGTCTGACCATTTAACTGTGTGATGGTATGGAAAATAGTTTGCTTGCCCAGCTGTTGTATATTTAGTTGTATTAAGTTTCTTTTGCTACTAATGTTGCTGAAGATCACTGCGGTTGCTTTTTTTTGGTCTTGCATTGTTTATGTCTTTAGTATTATTAAGTCTTTTAGTATAGTGTTGTGTTCTGGTTTAGTGAGATTGTAACATTAGCACAAAAGTAACGTCACTTTTTTCATTTGTATTATTTTATTGATTTATCTTACTATTCTTAGGAAACACTATGAAAATTGAAGTAGTGCACAAATTGAGACTGGTGTACAGCCCTAAGACATTAAACCTGTACTTTTATTTGTTTGTCTGACTCCCTAGTTTGTCAAACTTCCTGTTCATGTTTAGACATCATTACGTTCCGATATTTCCATCAGTGAAGATATGGGGCTAAAATCTAAAGGTATGTTGGTCTTCGTTTAGGACCAGCTATATATATGACAAAGACCACTGATATGTAACTTACTTAAATATGAGTTTTGCAAAGAACACTGTCATTTTCTGATTTCAATGGTAGTATTTGGGCAAAGCTAACTTCTTCAAGAGATAATATATAGGTTTTTAAGTCTTACAGGCATGGAGGCATTTTGACATAGCCTACCACAGTAGGCTAGATCACATCACCTGAGCAGGCTAGATCACTCATTGATAATTCCAGAACTTTCAGGAGCATACAGAGCCTCGTGCAGTTTACAAGAAAGAAACAAAAACAAACATACTTCCACCACTAACTAGCCCAAAATTACCATTTTACTCCCGACTATTGAAGGGGTGAGGAGAAGTCAAGAATGCGAGTTTCCATTCTCCTTCCATTTATATTATTGTGTCCTGCAGATTATTAAGCTTTAGCTTTTTTGCACATAGTCTATGTTTTTACAAATTAGAATGTTTCTAGTTAGAGATCCTCTGTTGGAATCAAATTTGGGATGGAACGTTAAATATTTTAAGGAGCACTTTTTATTACAAATAATGAGCAGAAGCTAGAATTGCCATAGAAAGTGTAAGTGATAATTTGCACAATCAAAGACTGCTGCAAATTTATTCTAACCTTAATTGTTAATGAATATGTTGTTCATGTGCTTGTGATTTGGCCGGATAGTGTAAAGACTGTAATTAGTCCTAACCTTTTCAGGGATTTTTTTTTATGCCTCTTGTTTTTATTTTGGCTTGGTTCTTATTTTTTTTCCATTAGAATTTAGGCTGAAACATAATAATACTATACAGCTGTTGATGTTGCTTTTAATTTGAAACATATAGTGTAGATACTAGGTACTGCTCTCATTCCTGTAAGTCTTGATTGTGGATAGCTTACTTGCTCTGGTGGAATGGGTCATTTTTCTCAAATGCAAAGAACGGTAACTCTCAAACTGCTCTCTGGATGTCAAGTCCTTTGGCCGTTTTGTGCTATTTGGCTTTTGTAAATCTGAGAACCAGCTGTGAACACACTATCAGCCACATGGGTTCATTTTTGCAAATGAACATTTTTTGAGATATCATAAACAATTATTCAGTACTTTCAATTTGATGCCAGTTAAACAAGAACATCAACAGCATCTTGAAATTAACTCCCAAAAAAATCCCGAAATACTTTGTACACAAGTTGCAGACACCAGTCAGTGGTTGCATTTATTGCTCTTCATGCTAACTAATTTCAGTGGGGTGATTTGGTTTTTTTTCTGCCAGATGTGGGGTATGAAATTTCATATGATAAGACTAAGTACCTCTGGGAACCCTGGGCTGGAGTCAAATTTCGTAATGTGAAATGTTAAAACAGATCTGTTTTTATCATTTAAAATTACAATAGGGATGGGATGAAAAACATGAAGTGTACTTGAACACCTGGAGTGCCATCTAGCATACTGAAGGAAGTTAAAAACAGGAAAATGACCCATTGTATGTTACATGTATGGCTTCATCAGAACTCGTTTGTGCTGTTTGAGTGGTATTGAATGTCAGTGTAGAGTTACAGGCTGAGTTTGTTGAGTCAGATCCCTTACTTTACTGTGTACAATCAACTTCCCTCACCTAAACCTTTTGAGAGCTTGACAGAATTGCAGTTACCAGTGGCTTTGGATAAAATATGTAGTGTTCGTTATCTGCAAGCTGTTTTGTTTAAGCCAGAGGTGCAATTAAATTGAGTAACAGTTGAGCACAGTTGACTGAACCAATGAATAAATAAACACTGTTTATACCTAGATTGTTAATACAAATAGTATGTATTTAATATGTGCATCCCTTCTCCTCCATACTGTAGTATGATGAGTAATCATGTTAAGTTCTTGATCTTATCTTAGCACTCATAACATGAGGTACATTGGGGCCAGCCTCCCACTGGTTGTGTGACCATTGTTAATGGATAATGACTGCTACTGGGGTGCAAAATTCTACTGTCACGCTCAACGTTCTATATTCTAGTGCTGCATTCAGTTGTAGCAAGCAGACAGTAGAATATATTCTGTCACAGCATCACAAGGGTTAACTTAGCTGTTCTTTCCTTAGATAATACAAGAAGTGATGTATAAGAAACTCTTTTACTTAGAGAGCAAGGCAACAGATCTTCAGACTTAGAGGGACTTCAATTATGACTTCCAAGTATCCCCCTGTAGACTCTTTTTTTACCTGGAGAAGGATTTTAAGTGTAATTAAAAAATTTGCACAATCAAGCACTGTTGCAACAAGTTGCCAAGTTGCAACAGTCCTGTTTTAAAGGCAATTTTATGTGCATCTACTTCAAGGATGCCTAAGCTAAGCTTTCTTGGTCTGTGTACCTGTTGATGCTACCAAGCAGTCACATAAAACCGCAGTTCTAAAATCATTCACATGGTCTCAGTAAAGTAAGCTAAGGTCTGTTAGTAGGGTGTTAATACAGTAAATTATTTTATTTGTTTATTATCATGGTATGCCCCTAAGTGTATGCTTACACCAGATTAGAAACCACTGATCCACGTAATGACATGGACAAGTGCAGTTACTGTTTTATGTTATGTCGTGAATGCATCTGTGAAATTTATGCTAGCAAAACCACTGTAGAAATTGTATTATATAACTTGTGTATATGACTCGAAGAATTATGTGTGATTGAGTAGGGACTGTATAATATTATGTAATGTGCATATCTTGTGAGTGGAGGGAAGAAGAGAGGAAGAGAAAGTCAGACAGAATGGAGAGTGAAAAAAAATGTTTGTGTGTGAATATGTTTGCCGAAAATAAACATGCTGAATATATATGGTGACCTTCTATCTCATCAGTGTGTGGTTCACGTCTGATATATAGCGGTGATGGTTGGGGCATGAGGTAGTGGTGATAGTGATGTTGGTGGAATTGGTAGTAGGGGTGATAGCGATGATGGTAGAAATAGCAGTGATGTTAGTGGAAGTAGTGATAGTGGTGGCAGTAGCTGTGATGGTGATGGCGGTGATAATGGTATTGGTCGTGAGAGTGCTAATAAATATAATGAACTGGAAAGGCTGTGGTGGTGGTAGTGGTGTTGGTGATGATGAAAGTGGTGGCAGTAGCTGTGATGGTGATGATAATGGTAATGATCGTGAGAGTGTTAATAATGTTATGGTGGTGGTGGTATTAGTGATGATGACAGTGGTGGCAGTAGCTGTGATGGTGATGATCGTGAGAGTGTTAATAAATATAATGAACTGAAATGGCTGTGGTGGTGGTAGTGGTGTTGGTGATGATGATAGTGGTGATGAAAGTGGTGGCAGTAGCTGTGATGGTGACGATAATGATAATGTCCGTGAGAGTGTTAACAAATTAAATGAAAAGTTGTGGTGGTAATGAGTTATTGAAACTGATGGCGGTAGCTGTGATGGTGATGATAATGGTAATGATCGTGAGAGTGTTAACAAATTTAATGAAAGGTTATGGTGGTGGTGGTATTAGTGATGATGACATTGGTGGCAGTAGCTGTGATGGTGATGATAATGGTGAAGGTCGTGAGAGTGTTAATAAAGTTAATGAAAGGTTGTGATATTGATGTTTGTGATGATGATGGCAGTGATAATAGTGGTGGCAGTAGCTGTGATGGTGATGGTGGTGATAATGGTATTAGTCGTGAGAGTGTTAATAAATTTAGTGAAAGGTTGTGGTGGAGGTTGTGGCGTTATTCATGATGATGGTGCTGCTGATTACAGTGGTGGTAGTAAGTGTGATGGTTGTAATGATCTTGAGAGTGTTAATAAATTTAATTAAAAGGGCAGAAAGTTTAGGACGAAAGTAGGAAGGCGATACAATCGAACTTTGTCAAGCTGTTTTGTTAATCAATCCAAAAAGCTGGTTTGTCTGAGCGGGCAAACATGATGGGGCAAGCATTAGATTTTCTTTTTCACTGTTTTGTGTGACATTTTCATGTCCACAAAAGAGCGGCAGTGGACAATAACATATTATGTGCCCCTACCATAGTATAATAATTTTTATTGTCATCCGCAAGATCAAGATTTGCTTAATTGCAGCTGCTTTTAACATTGTAGTTTATTTCATTGAAATTAATCTCCCATTATCTTCCGCTTGCTGCTACTCCCGTGATGATATCAACTCGCTGACGACANGATGACACTCAACAAGGGACTCTGGGTTCTACGATTTAAACATGATAGAAATGAAAACATGACATGAATGTTGAAATGATAACAATAACGGACAATTATGTCTATTGATATTTCTCTGGAACTGGAAGCCACCAGATGACGAAATCAGCACATCCAAAAAGCAAAGAAAACGATGTCAAATTTTCCCATCGGCACAGCTCGAACCGAAAGCGAAAGTGGAGGCTGGGAATGAAATGGCGGGTTGTTTGGTCACGTGGGCTGTAGGTTCATGCAAGTATGGCACACCTATGTCTCATTGTTTCTGAGATTTTGCAACTGTCCCATGTATCCCGCGTCCCATGTATCCCAACCTTCCCCTATATATATTCTTTTCTATATTCTAACAAACAAAACAAACAATCAAACAAACAAACAAACAAATTTTAATCACTTCTCAATCACTACATTTATTTTCAGACATTGTCGTCAAAGAAAAAAGATACTGGGTAGAAATAAATCATCATTTCATTCTATTTTAACATTTTAGGAATTTCAAAAGAACACAAAGGAGCACGGATGTTCTTTTAAATAAAAATTAAAAAACAGGGAGCAGAAATTTGGATTATGTCAGCGAGTCGTTAACGGTGAAAAATGGAAAAAAAATGGCCGTTTCTAATTCTCTCTGACCTAAAATATCACAATGCTGACGGAAATTTAAAGCCACAGTTTTGCTTGATATTTTCAGAAGATGTGCCAATGCCAAAACCCGCGTCTGATCTTAATAAGTTTCCCGATGGTAATGTCAAAAACTCATGAAAAGTCATCATAAAATTTCAGAACTGTTCATTAAGACATTGCCATTGCCAGATCAAAATAATTATCCAAAACACAGATTACCACATATTCGCTTCATTATTATGTTGTTGCGACGTCCGGCGCGTGATGCCAAAGTTGCACAAGAGTTCGTGAACCGTTCCATCATAATAATAACACTCACACGTAGCATTGAAACACTAGCAACACTCATTTTCCTCGAAATTGCACGGTTGTTTTACTGCAAATCCCAACGTTTGAAAATAGAATAGAATAGAATAGAATAGAATAGAATAGAATAGAATAGAATAGAATAAAATAGAATAGGTCGTGCTGAACATTATGCAATCATAAGCGTTCTCTAATTAGTAACCATACATGAGTTAACTTCAGCTGTTGACCAGTGCAGTTGCACCAGTACTGAAAAAAAGCCATATGACAAACATGGTTTAGGTGTAATCAAAGTAATGTTTGTCCGGCACAAGTTACTTGTAGATCGTTTTGCATCTAATGGAAACTACAAAGCTAAAAATCATCTTAAAAGATGCATAAATTATGATATTTGAGAACTATATTATTATACATGAGAACTATCTATATCTGTTTCATTATATATAAATATATATGTGTGTGATTATGGACTCTCACTACCAGACACCAATATGAACTCAGCAGTGCTGACCACTCTATAGTTTTCTCAAGAGTCTTGGGAGTGGTCAGTGCCGCTGCGATTTTACAAACTCCAGATGATTAGCCATCTGACAATCACTCATCATGCCATCCTCTAGAACACAATCACTCTTATCTAGATATAATGGGGCCTACGGAGTAAACTGGAGGAGAACACCCAGCCAGAGAATGATGAGGGTCGGCTTCATCTTCACGTCTAGGAGTTATCTCAAGAGATTAAACTGATTAAATGATAACATTAATAATGATAATGATAATGATAATGACAATATTAATAATAATAATAATAATAATAAGATGAGGAAGAGCAAGAAGGAAGTGTCTTCTCATTCCACATTTGCCTAAGTCATTATTTTCCCGATGATTTGAATAGTTATATTACTATGATCTTCCGTTTACTTTTTTATCTTGTTAAAACGAATGTAGGCATTTGACTCGTTGTTATATCCCAATTTTACAAGCCAAACCACATCTGCCTCATTGTTTTACTTCGAGCAACAGATTGAGAGAGCTCAATATCTCAAAGCTTAAAAAATTACTTAGGCTATTNGCATGTAGAGTACAATATAAGTAAAACTTATTATCAGCATTGCTACTCTGGTCATTGCCTTTTCCGCAGATGAGAGTAATATAAAATTCCCCTATGTTTCCCTAAGGACAATATTGTAGTAAATTTAGTGGGAAAGATTCTGTAATATTACTATTTTAAAAAAAAAAACCACCTGTCATTTTACCCATTTTACCCATTTTACCCATTTTCTCAACAGGTAACGAGATACGAATTTTCCCTATTTCGAGGAAAAGAGATTTTTGTAAAGCCATTCTACCCTAAACATTTGTGAAAATCACACAAGTGGCAACATTTTCTCCTTAACATTACACATTCATCGTCGTCGTCGTCGTCGTCGTCGTCGTTGTCGTTGTCGTTGTCGTTGTCGTTGTTGTTGTTGTTGTCGTTGTCGTTGTTGTTGTTGTTGTCGTTGTCGTTGTTGTTGTCGTTGTTGTTGTTAACACATGAGTTTTCCGCGCGTTGTCAGAATGATCTCACTGTTATCGCTTCAAAAATTGTGCCACAAGTGCCGACTAGTGAAGAGGAACTATGAGGATCAGTATAATATGACACAAAAGGGACAGTGTCAACCAAAGTGGTGCCGTGTGTTTGGTTGTTGCTGTTACGTTCTTTCCCTTTCGAGACCTTGTTCAGTTTGTAAATATTCGATATTACTTGTCTCTTTATGGTTGTGCCTATAGTTTAATTCTCGACTAGATCGTAGAATAAAGAGGAGGATGCCCTCTATCTCTCAAGTACTAATGACTTGATTCATTAGGTATAGACTAGTGCCGCTAGCTTTACAGGTGCTACTAGTAGCATTGGACACGTTTTTAACTGCCTAGCCAGCTAACCATTTTACAAAGGACTGGATTGATTAAAGATGCAAGTGAAACACTTTTCCAAAGACATTTCACAACATGATTCCTAGATCCTGGATGAGAGTTGCAACCACAGTAAACGTCGCTATGAAAGTTAGTCTTCAGTGTCAGTGGTGGTTTGTCTTGTAATGACTGAGCCCATTACTTGTTTTTAAGGACAATTTTAAAAAGCCCACGACTTGCTTTCTGAAACAAATATATATTTAGAACTAGACCACCTTGCACCCCATCTCTTCATATACAGACACGTAAGAAACACATCAGTTGCAAATTCACTAAAATCGCATGCATTTATTAAGAAAAGGTAACAAGATATAATTTTCATATCCAAAATACAACAAACGCATACAAAGCTATACAGCAAAAGCATACATACCTACATAACAAAAGCATACATATATTTCATAATGTTATTTACAAGTAACAAATCCCTTTAGGAGATGTCATATTACATAGCATGTTTAACAAAAAAAATACCAAAATCAGGTCAGGCTACTGGTAGAAAAAAAAATAAAGACTTAGTTATTTACGGATGGTAACATTTTGTCGTCAAGTTATAATATTTCCATCAATTCTGAGTCATTCTGACACGGGACGCAATACNAGAGCATGTAGAGTACATTATAAGTAAAACTTATTATCAGTATTGCCACTCTGGTCATTGCCTTTTCCGCACATGAGAGTAATATAAAATTCCCCTATGTTTTCTTAAGCACGATACAGTGTGTATTGTAGTAAATTTAGTGGGAAGATTCTGTAATGTTACTATTTAAAAAAAAAACAACTCATTTTACCCATTTTGCCGTACATTTCACAGTTTTTCTCAACAGTTAATGAGAAGCGAATTTTCCCAATTTCGAGGAAAAGATATTTTTGTAAAGCCATTCTACCCTAAACATTTGTGATAATTCCCACAAGTGGCAACATTTTCTCCTTAACATTACACATCAGTTCGTTGTTGTTGTTGTTGTTGTTGTTGTTGTTGTTGTTGTTGTTGTTGTTGTTGTTGTAATACATCGACTGAGTTTTCGGCGCGTTGTCAGAATGATCTCACTGTTATCTCTTCAAAAATTGTGCCACAAGTGCCGACTAGTGAAGAAGAACTACGAGGATCAGTATAATATGATTATGACACAAAGGGTACAGTGTCAATCAAAGTGGTGCCGCTAAACCACTTGTCATTCTCCGTCACTCCTACGTGTGTTTGGTTGTTGCTGTTACTTCCTTTACCTTTCATACCGCTCCCTCCCTTCCGACATGTGTACACACGTGCACTCCGCACACATGAGCGTGTACATGCAAGCGCGAGCACTATTTAGTTTTACACTTACAGGCCCCTACGCTAGCACGCACGCTTGCACTCGCGCACGCACGCACGCACGCGCGCACGCACGCACGCACGCACGCACGCACGCACACACACACACACACACACAAATATTTATCTTATTGGTATGTTTTAACTTTCGCATAAAGTCCTTCCATTTCATTTACTATATAGTCTAGGTTATTTTTAATTAATTACATGATTCCTTCTGCCTTTGTTATGTCATTCTTTGTTGTCATTCTTTGCTGTCATTAAATTCTTTTTTTTTCTCTATTTAGTAAGCTATTTAAATCCTGTTCCTTGCTAAAGTAATATCTACTCTTGTCCGGTTCTTTATTTCTTCACTGTTCATGTCCGTGTTTGGGAACTAGGTGTCTGTCTCACTGTATTATATCACACACAGCACAATTATCGTACACGTCCATAACGCACACTCAGTGACCTTCATGAAAACAAAAGTAAAGTCAAAAACTAAATTAGTCCACTCCACATGTAAGTCTTTTTCTGAGAAATAAGATCTATCCTACTGACTCAATGAAAGTTTTCTGAGCTTTCGATATATTTTCTTTTATGTTTAGTTAATTTAGAGTCGCCATTTAACACGATTGATAAAAAGTTCAGATTTCGAGACCTTGTTCAGTTTCTGATATTCGATATTACCTGTCTCTATTGTTGTGCCCATAGTTTAATTCTCGACTAGATCGTAGAATAAAGAGGAGGAGGCCCTCTATCTCTCAAGTGAGAATGACTTGATTCATTAGGTATAGACTAGTGCCGCTAGCTTTACAGGTGCTAATATTAGCGTTGGACAAGTTTTTAACTGCCTAGCCAGCTAACCATTTTACAAAAGGACTGGATTGATTAAACATGCAAGTGTAACACTGTTTCAGAGACACTTCACAACAAGATTCCTAGATCGTGGATGAGAGTTGCAACCACAGTTGAGTAAACGTCGCTATGAAAGTTAAGTCTTCAGCGTCGGTGGTGGTTTGCCTTGTAATGACTAAGCCCATTACTTGTTTTTATTACTCGTTTTTAAAGACAACTCTTTAAAGCCAACTACTTGCTTTCTGAAACAAAAATATATTTAGAACTAGAAACCATGCACCCAATCTCTTCATATACAGACACGTAAGAAACACATCAGTTGCAAATTCATTAAAATCGCATGCATTTATTAAGAAAAGGTAACAAGATATAATTTTCATATCCAAAATACAACAAACGCATACAAAGCTATACAGCAAAAGCATACATACCTACATAACAAAAGCATACATATATTTCATAATGTTATTTACAAGTAATAAATCCCTTTAGGAGATGTCATATTACATAGCATGTTTAACAAAAAATACCAAAATCAGGTCAGGCTACTGGTAGAAAAAAAAATTAAAGACTAGTTATTTACGGATGGTAACATTTTGTCGTCTAGTTATATTTCCATCAATTCTGAGTCGTTCTGACACGGGACGCAATACGTGTACATTGCATTTTTAACGTTCCTCCCTTTTGGCAACATTCTAATAGTACATATGGAGACAATGAAATCATTTTGATGAGACCCGAGAAACTGAACAATCCTTTAACCGGAAAATACGTATCTACACATATATCTGGATCTTTTATTTAGACCGCGGCGGTGTCTGAGAACAAACATAGTCATAGTAATGATAATTCGGCAATTTTATGATGCGTTCAATGTCCAAACAAACAGGGTTATGCAGAGAAAATTTGGTACAATACATTCCCTCCAATTGCTAATGACTGATTACAAAGATACATTGGCAAACAGAATCACCAATAACATCACATACAACGCTCAATGGAATTGATACAACCGTTTAAAATACTATACAAAATTTTTTATCCTTGTTAGGGAACAGCTGGCATAAATCCCTTAAGTCCATCTGGCCGGAAGTTCACTGACATTGTATGACCAAAACATTTTCTGCATAGATGAAAATCACCAAAAGCCTTTATGTGAGAGATATTAAGTGATTTTCATGTACACCAAAAAAGGTTTGATCATGAAATGCAAGAGCCAACAGAGAGCGCAGATGCCTTTCAGTGACTAAGCGGAGAGACCATTTGCGTTACTTAAAAACAATCTTATATTTTTCAGTTAAACGAAATGTTGAGTATGGTGAGGTACTACATTTTCATAACCACTGAAAGCCCAACAGCACCAGACACACTGAAAATTTGGTATGAATTGTGCAGATGTGCTTTGCCAAGTTAGGACAGGCAAGTAACATCGCCATTCTAAACATGTACAGAAAATGGCTATACAAATATATACAATTTTAACCGAATTCTGGAATTAAGATCAGCCTTTATTGTTCAATGTTCATGTCAAAAAAGTATGCGGTCATTATGTTTATCAGCTGAATAAATTAAAATATTCACTTAAAAATTAAGTGTGAATGATTTTCCAGGGCAAGAATTGCAGAGAAAAATGAAAATTTGGTTATTAGACTAGCATTAATAGCTTTGGTACCGCCAACAGGTGGAAACAGTTTTGGGTTTCTTACGCTTGCGTATGTTGCGTTCATGAAAATCGTTCAGGGTGGCCAAGGAAGGATGCTGAGTTACATCTGAGATGAATCTGAACGAGTTTCATGAACACAACATACGCAAATTACTAGTGAGACGCAAATTTCTAGTGAGGCACAAATAACATTATGTTGCACATATAATATTGAGGCACATAAAGTAAAGCATAAAAACTGTAAACTTAGAAGCTTGACAATCCAGCATCTGCTAATTACTTGAACTGCTTGGAGCGAAAAGGATTCATCTTCTTGCTATGCAAACCCTAAACACGGCATCTTTACTAAACTATAGCAAAAACAGCGCATCTAGGCTTTTCGAAGTCAAGAGGATTAACTCCTCTACACTCGAGGCAGCCAGTTCGAGTTAGATCTACATCTATGTCAGTGTATCTAATTTACTTAACCAAAACCAAACAAACGTGTAAACATAATAGCGATATTCATGACTCAAAAGCATCTATAGAAATGTCAAGGTGATTTTAAGAGCATGATAACCAATATAAATGTTCACTGAATTCGTTGACTATTCAAATGCCAATTTCCGCCTAATACATGTATTAAAGTGGATCGAAATATATGAATGAGGAGCTTAGTATTTCAGTAAATTGTAAATAATTTGTGCATGTTCTTATAAAAGTACCTAAAGAATTCTTTAATTAGTCAAATACAAGACTCAGACAAAAGAGACATCTTGTCATGCACTATGATTCCACTTTTGACTCAGATGATCAGTGTCAGTGTTGGTGTTCATGGAAATCCGCCCAAAATTCCATGTAAAACGTACTGTCGAGGGGATGACGGCTCCGTCTGCGAGACTAACTGAATATTGGGCGATCTTCATGGATACCATCAACGTTAATGATCATCAGATGCCTTAGTGGGAGCTCTTAACTTGGGGGCATTAAAATTTCAAAATCAACAAGGGACTCTTGAATCCAGAATAATCAGAATAAATAAGTTAAAAGATTAAACGATTAAAAAAACAAACATGGGCAGCATAATTGCTTTCTTTATAGACGTATGCGTAAATGAACCAATCACCCTTTTCCACTAACCCTGATACATCAATGGAATATTACTGAAGTCACAACATGAATAGTATGTACTAACTTTACATGAGACTTCATATAACACGTCACTGGTGGCTCGTTGGTAGTAGATAAAAGTGAATGGCACATATGCATACAAAGTCTTCTATAGAAGAGTAAACTTTCGGTAGCAAAAGTTTAAGACATTGTATTCTTATTTACTTTATTAAGCAGGTATCGGGACTAATTCTTAGGATTTAAAATTGATGAGCATAAGTTTTATACAGTCCAACACTGTAAACTTGTTTAATGTATTCAATAAGATTAGAGGCAGCCACTGGCAAAAATACAGAAAGTATATGGAAAATTATAAGTACGTTTTATATGTTGCTGCATTATGTCTGCATCCTGCTTGTGTGCTCACATTGGCATTTGACGATAAACACTAGAATGATAATCTTGAAAACCACCCAAATTCAGTGATCTCATTTAGGGGGATGGGATATGCACAATAAGCATGAATTTGGCGCAATTTTCATGATCACCATTGAAGTTACTGCCGTCAAATAAATGTTGCCAAACGACAAACAGGAACACAGCGACTGGGAACAATGTACACAAAATACCCGTCCACAACGTGGCGTGTAAGCACATATTTACAAATTATGATGGGACAGATCAGGTGACCGAACCAAACAATTTAGCCGATAAAAAATTCAGTAAGACATAATTAACCAGTTGACGATAAAAACCAATTGAAAACAAGATAATGAAATAACTTAAGGTAGAACAATCTTGAAAGATACAATGTGCCAAATGGCCATGAATATTATATTTCAGGCAAATTTTTTTCACAGTAAAAAATGCGTTTTATAGCATTATTCTGCCCATCCATGCCCTTATTCTCCATGCTCTCACGCTGACAATAAAAGAATGTTCAAGAAAGCCATTCAGGGAAAGAATAGGATTTATAATATTCTTTTTGAATATCTTTCTTGGACAAGCTTTAAATATTTTATTATTGGCGAGGACATGCCGAAGATGGGACTATAGACAGACCAGATATCGATATTTTGGGAGACGTTCACATTACAATTAATGAAGCGTTGCATTTCAGTCTACACAACCAATAAACACGTAAGTGGAGCGTCAGTCTACAAAATCAATGAACGTATGAAGGAATCAATAGAAATAGAGCTTAAGTGCAAAAAAGTAGTCTTAAATGTTGACCAGTTAGGGTGTGATCTTGGATAGAGAGACGTTTGCATCGTCTGGTGACAGCATTAGGAATAGTAATCAGATGAGAACACTTGTCTTTTTAAGACTTCAATTCCTGACGCGACCATCAGATGTTGTAAAATATCTTTCATCCATGAACAGACCTTAACCGGTAAACATTCAAGTAACTGTTCTGCATGTAAACACTTTAGCTGGGCCCTTCATAAAGTACAAAATCTGTACAGCTTAAAATACACAACTCTTTCTATTGGACATTCACGGCGCCATGTAGCAATTCACGATTACAGTTACACTGACAAGAAAACATGGCGTTACAATCAAGGTATCTTTTTAAAATTACGCAATAAACTTATCTGCCTACAATGTTTCTTCGAAAACAATCTTCCATATCATAACTTGATAGTGAAAATTCTAAGAATATTGTGAAAGTAAAGTACCCGTGAGGACCTGTTATATTAATGTGGAATACAGATGGATCAGGATATGTTTCATGTTACTGTACATGCATGTCTCCGAATATGTCCCATTTCAAGACAGAATTGATCACCCGATCCCTCACAGAAAAGTCACAACTTCTAGAGTGCTCATGTCTGCGGCTGAAACTTGCGACTTTCCTGTGTGGCGAAACTGGACCAACTCGGTATTCAAATGTGACACATTAAATCTACACTGACCCAGACTTATAAATGAAGGTAAAATTTCCATAGTGACTAATTAAAATCCGTTATTGTTACTGTGGGGTCTTGGCGAAGCAAAGTCTATAGCAAGCGGTTATAAATACCACAACGATTATGTCATGAACTATGGAAATGTAAACATTTTCTCAAACCTATGTAAAACAATTCATTCCACTCCTAGAATCTAAACGAAGTGCTGCTTCTGACTTGCGCTGTGCTTGCCCTTTCGGCATCAGATAGTTACTGTGTTGGTGTCCAAGGAAATCCACCCAAGATTCGGTGTGAAAATTACATTAAAATGATGTCTCAGTATACGAGACCAATATGAATATTGGGTGATTTGCACAGGCCCCAACAGAGTTCATGGCCATCAGATGCCCAAGTGCGAGCACTAAACTAGTTACACTACATCTGACGACCCCGCTCTTAAGTGACTCTTAAACCTATTACATATTCAAAGTGATTCAAACCTATTACATATTGAACGTAACTCGATCCCATTATTACACATTTTAAAGTGAATAAAACCCATCTACTACTACTAAATGCTCTGTGACAAAACATTCCCGGCTGCAGATAAGGACGTCCTATAGTGTTAACCAGCCAAGTTCTGGTCATGAACGGGGAAAAACGAACAACATCTGGTGAACGCACAGAGAACTCTTTGGATGTTGCAGTTGCAATACCTTAGTGGAAGAGAAGAGTTCTGCAGCGTTCATAAGCGGTGCAAGTTTCTCCGTGTCTTTGAACAGACCCTGTCAGTTTCACATTAAAAGAACTCCTGCACCGTAACTGAACTCATTTTGTCATCAATCCCCTTTAAGTAATATATCCTTGCTGTGGGCCCAAGACAATGGAACCGAGTATTAAAATTACTGTTATCAATTAGAAAATTTGTGAAAGTACTTTTTGGTGATTGCTAACCGCCTCATTGGTTTCTAAAAACTTGTTTAACAGATCGCCAAGGCGCTTTTACATTTTCAAATCTTTATTATTCAATTAAATTACGTTTTGCTTTAAATCTTACAAGGTGAACAAAAACATTGTATAAAGAACACGTGACAAGCTATTTAAAAGGAATTCAAGGGTCACCAATTTTACATTTTCTTTGTCCTCAAATAGGCACAGAGAGAAACTGGACAAGATGGGAAGTTCATCCCTCATTATCTAAGAAAGACTAATTTAAATGCTGAGGCAACTTTGGACAGAATCTGCCTCAACAGTGAAAATGCATGATTCTGGGAGTTTCATTTGTTCTGAATGGATTGATTTCAGTAAAACGCAAAGTTATCAAGGAACTTGTGTAAATTAAACAATTTACAAATAAACAACTTACAAACATCCGACACTACATTAAAATATGTACAACAGATTTCTTAAAATATGTACATTTTCTGTTTTCTCAATTCTTTGAGTACTAAGACACGTTTTAAATGAAATACTATTTGTAAGTGTTTACGTAATATTTGAAATCATTTAAACAGTCAGCCACTGTTGCTGGTCGGGTACCAGTATTTGGTATTGCCAGGAATGATAGATCAGCTGTTCATTCACTAATAATGTCAATAAAAGTCCAGTAATAATTTCATGGTCTTGATGATTCTGCCGTTCTTTTTTGCTTTCCTTGACCCTGCCTTTGTTCCAGCGTTCCTTGATCCTGCCGTTCTGTCCAGCGTTCCCTGAAAGACTACCTTTTGCCAGACTGCTGAACCCAATGATGAGAAAGTCTCGGCTTCGTCCGCTTGAAAGTTATTGAAGGAAGTCGTCACGAGGGCCATTGCATCCCACGATCTTGCTGGGCCAGTGTTTGTGGTTGACATTACACCGTATCTTCATGACAGTCTTCCTTGTGCTCCAACCACAGGGATCCAAGGCTCGCATCCATGGAAAGAGAAAGAAAAAGTGTAAGATTCATGCTTGCCAAAATAAACTAGGACGAGATCTAGTCGGCAAACTTTTTGAATATGCTGATTTAGGCCTGTCACTAACTATTACATATAGCTTATTAAACAATATCTGAATACCTCCCGAAAATCCAATATCTGAATACCTCCCGAAAATTGAATCATTGCTATCGTATACCCCCTCTTATTTAGGCATTTAGTGCTCAAGTACAAATAGGACTGCTTTGACTGAGAAGCAAAATAAGGCATAATGATAGTTTTCACGCCGAAATGGATGCAGCAACTTGTAGATTAAGAATACGACGAAAAGCTCTGCAAATGATAGTCCTGGAAGTTAAAAGACCGCGGCAGGCGCTCAAGAATCACCCGACATGGCTAAATTGTAAATAGTTTAGCTAACCCCAAACGGCAATATAATTTATGCATCCTTTATTCATGTGATCTACATCTAGAAAGAAAAGTTATAAGATAAATGGCACTGGCTGCACGACTTTTAATCCCACTATCACTGTATTTACTTCCGTGGAATAAATATGCCTTACAATGAGCACATGACAACTCCGAGCACCGATAGGGAAATTAAGTGATGCGTATCTTAAGGAATAATATGTCTCAGGTGGTAGGAAATACGAACGTACAAAAGCATCTTTCTTGTTACGGACAGTGAAGGGTGAGTGAAAATCAACAGTATTGTCGATTGTAGATTGCAGATTATGAATCGTTCTCAAACAAACTGTCCAAGGTCGGTTTTGGGGATTACTCCCGAGCCGGGCGGATTATGTTGCATCCTTGGAAATGACCCTCCAAAATTGACTCGTGTGAATGAGTACCTGGCTTTAAACACAGGGAGCGGGGGTTCCTGCCTGCTGAACTGCGGCGACTAAAAGCGATTTCATTTGTAATAGTGTTATTGAGGTGTATAAAACTATGGCACTGTAAAACGGTTTTCTTGAGGAGTGAAATATTTTCAATTTATCGCACATCCGTTCTTGACTGAATTTTTTTTATACCAAGTTCCTTTCACCATGAATACTGGCCGTCTGTGTAGGACAGTGATTTACGTAGAAATTAGTCACCCGGATTCGACAATACCATGACATTCAAAAATACCATGACATTATTTAATTCTGCATAATGGAACATCGCGGGAGTTTTCATACATGTTAGAGAGGGGGCTTGGTCTCAATCAGCCCGCAAACAAAAAAAAAAGTGCCTTTAAAACCAGAGGAGCAAATTGCCGCTAGAAAGTGGTCTCGAACTCTCTCTCGAGCACACTTCTAGTCTATGTGTAGTTGAAGAAAACTTTCCAAGCTCAAAAAAAGCATTAAAGTAATAGGAGTGTGGAACTTTTGAACGGCAGAATTTAGCCGAAAAATAGTGAAGTTGATAGACACCTTAAGCCTAATCTACAGTGGACTCATAGCGACAAATGAGATATTAGCAGTCTTCTTCAGCGTTCCCACCACCCACCCACCCCCGGGCATTTCATTATAAGGATCGTTATAATCAGAATAATATGATTACAATGGAAGTTGTGCTATGGAACTGGCATATTTGTAACCTTTCCTGGATTTACACAAAATTTAATGGTCTATTCACTGCAATGTGTTTGCGCTTGTGCGCAAACAGTCATTGTGAGAAATTTCATTTTTATTTCTTTAATCCAACTAGAGTGAGTTTTAAAAAAACTGTGGTAAATGCATGAAAATACGAAATCAGTTTGATCAGTTTCTTAAAAAGTCTCACAGAAATGACTCATTGACTTTAGATGAAAGCAGAATTTTGAAGACTGATTGGGCCCCAGAATTTAAGCCCTAAAGTCTGGACCCTAGAGATCTATGAGATCCATAGCACTGGACAAGAGCCACATGGGGTCCGTCGAATCGTGTCGCAATGAGCAAATGCTTCTTGTGAGGAAGGAATAGAACATAGGGGCACACAGGCATATCGAAATAAACATCCGAGAAGAAACTGATAGCATGTTAGAAGTCCTCAGCGTATCTCCATTTCGTCAAACCACAACCTTTTTCTCCACTTCCCCTCCCCTCCATTTAAATCCATCACTGTTTTCTTTACATGGTAAATAAAAGGGCTTGGGATCATTATACCCTTTCCGGAAGCTAAGACTTTTTAATGAGCAAAGAAAGCTTAAAACCATTTAAAATCAGTAAGTAAACAGTATTTAATCCTCGAAGGAGATCGTCGTGTCTAGGGAGAGAATGTTTAAAGGGAATACTGAGACGATTCCTGTGGAATGAGAGCTTAAAGACGTCAGGAACTTAATATTACGCGAGATGGGTCTTAGAAGTCACAGGTCAAAGGCGATTGAAAATCATGAATGTGGACCAACTTGACTAAACAAAATCGAAAGCTGAACTGATTTTTAAAGGCAATGATGCACCATAACAGAACTACTGTCCCAAGTTCATTTAAAAATAACAAAACTGCATATAAAATAAAAGCCCAATTCACAGCCTTGTAACTTGTAAAATGATGCCATATGTCAAACAGCTGACGGACCATGTCGAAGTTTTTTACTCTAGTAGCTTTACTGGCTCAAAAGAATTTATACCCGCATAGTCGCAATACAATTGCGTGAATAAATCTGGCATAATCTGGCATCCTAGCCCGCGTGGCGTGAATGCACCCAAACCCTCTAAGTGTCATGGCAATGGAAGAGACTGAGGAATATAATGCGGACTGCTTTATGTTCTGACATTTTTAACCAAAACGATTTAAGAAATTCACAGCGCTTTCATGTTTAAACGGACGTCATGTAAGGTGGCAACAGAAAGGCGGTGGCATATCCACAGAAATAGATAGCGTCTAAATGAAATGCACAGGCTTTAATTACAATGTCCATTTTCTCCTTATGTTTCCTATAATTTTACCATTGCGCCCATGACATCTCATGCTCATTGCTTACCAGTTATTGATGATGAAATAAGTCCTCATTTTTAGAGAAATGTTTCTACACCCACTTAATGGCAATGTAAGCGACTTTTGAGGTGTAAAATGCGGATCGCTTTTGATTTGGGCATTTTTTGACAAAACAAGGGATTTTACAGCGCCTTCAAATGTAAACGATCATCCAACTTGGCAGCAGATAAAACTGGCACGGGAACATATAGCATCTCCATGAAATAATGTGCAGATTTTATTACTTTTTCCTCTTTTTCGGCCGTATAATTTGAATGTGTTATTCCCACAAATTCTACTTTAATTTTAGAATGTATTTCCCATCGAGATTAAAGTACTTTTAAAGCATAATTTTTTTTTCTGAGGACAAAAAAAAAGGAGAGTGGGG
>JAWQUT010000301.1:87397-103214 GCA_033807755.1 Ellobium chinense | reverse complement strand
GGAGGAGAAAGGACAGGGGAGAAGGGGTGGGGGAGGAGTAGTCTCTGGCATCGTGCTTTTTATCCGGTTTCCCAGTAAGATTGTTTATTACCTGCATGATTTCGTCGATTCCTCAATGACCTGCACGGAACAAGATGTAAGAAGGTGATCTTGAAACGTGCACTACCATGCAGCTGAAAACCCGAGGGCGACTGCGTAAAGTTCCAGAGAAGAACTGGCCAAAACTGTCAATCAAATCTACGACGCCGTTAGCACTCAGAATTGGGCTGCCTTGACTTGGGAGACAAAATTGACGACCAAAACTGCCAACAAACAACCTTACTGGAGAAAGCCTTGCAACATCTTGAATGGAGCTAAGTTCGTAGTAGAGCAAAGCAGCAAAGACATTACATTATCTTTTCGGCCAACTAGAGATGTCATGGCGAATATAAAGACTTTTCCAAAATTCTGCTTCCACTTCCCCGCGGTGAACAGAGAGCATCTGTTTCGCAGATGTTTGCAAATGGAAGGATTATAAATTTATCCTTATTTTTAAAGAATGGAATCAGATTTTTCACTCTCAAGCAGCGTCTTTTGTATAGCCTTATGGTGCTCTGAATTGGTTACCATGTAAACCGTATACCATGGATATCTGATTGCTCAAACGGGAAGGGATTAAAGAGTAATTTGCAGAGAGATGACAGTCAATACTGCTCACTGAAATGCTGATGATTTTGCAAGGGCGATCCGGGGAAAGGATGACAAGACAGCAGGTGAATGTTGTTGCCATCTTATTGTCTGTTTGCTACTTTAAAGTTTGTGTTCGAGAAGGAGAACATGTGGAACAATAGTGATGGATGAAATTAATAGAAGGTTCAGGATGGCTTAAACTAGACTTGCCCAAACATGGAGGGAATAACAGGCCTAAACCGTTCCAAAATATTTAAAAGATTCCACACTTCTATATGGACAATCGGGCAATACCAGTACCACTGGCACTACAATTTCTTTTAATTTTCTTATGACGACTCTGCAGAATGGGTCATGTTGTGAACAGGGGCGAAGGCTGACTTTCTCAACAGGGTAATCATAGTTGAACATGATTGTCACTTACAGTTATGCGTGCGGTGTTAGTCGAAAGTGCTATGCGGTGTTAGTCGAAAGTGCTATAATACCCGTTCGTAGAGTCACATTCGATGTTCACAGTATGATACTGTAACACAGAGTATCGACTTAAAAAATCCGTAGGCATCATCACAGTTCATGAAAAGCTACAACAAAAGTTTGATTAGTTAGAAACAGGTTGGCTGAAACGGCACAAAAAAAAGTACAGATTAGTTACAGGGTCAGGATCGCACAAAAATACATGTATATTATCACTCACCAACGTGTAATGGCTCCAAAATTGTAGAATTTAGGTCCAGTTAGGCTAGGCTAGACCTAGCAGGCCTAGACTAATAAACTGAACATTGGGCACACGACCTTGCAGGAAGAACCCATCCACATCATAGGGGAGTGACAATGTGTCAAGCTCTAAAAAGAATGACCTTTGGTAGCTTGGATAGCAGACTGACTAACACCTTTGGACAAACCGCCTACGCTCAGCGACCCCCTCCCCCGTTTCCACCTCTAGCCAAATATCTAGAACTAAAACAAGAAGAAACTAATTTTATTGAAAACGTAATTTTCAGGCCCAGTCTACACCATGAAGCTTAGCCCACCTTTTTGCAAATGGGTGGGTAGGCCTATGTAGTTATTGCCATCATCAGGCCTTGCCGGTTTTGAGAACAGGGGGCCAACTGAATTACTTTTCCGAGCCGTTTTGTCATTCATGTTATATCCCAAGAAGAATGTATGTTTATTTAATATGTTTGTATGTTTTATAAAACCAGAAACCTCCCTCTATAGAAAAATAAATCTACCCCAAGGTGCTATCCCCAACCAAAGATTTTGGGAACCAGCTAAATTGCACTATTATAAAATAGGCAACCTGGCAACACCAGCACTGGACTTGTGAATGGAGGTATGTGTGTAGCGAGACTGTTCATGTGGCTTTCTCTAAGTGCGGATCAATTTCTAAACTGAGCGAAAAATAAAAGTGGTAATAAACTTGTGACTTAAGGCATGTCACTTGTCAGCAACAGTGTTAAGTTATTGTCGAATAAATAGGCCCTTGATAATAATGAATTTCACTAATTATTGCTATAGAAGTGTCTCGTTTTACCGGTGTGTTATTTTTGTTCCGCATCACATTAAACCGCAATAGGTGAAAGTGCCACAAATCAAGCGGAGACCTTGATTAGTAGCACCTTTTGACCAGCCGGTGAAATCTTTTTTTCGTTGGGTTTTTGTGAGGCCATTCCACATTTGGTTGTAGGGGTGTCCAGATTCTTCTTTATCCCTATTAATCAGTGAATAGAGCAGAGAAAATTTGAGGGGTATCAGGTCCTGAACGTGGGTCAAAGTAAGAATAGACCTGACAGAGCAAATAAATAGGATTCAGAGGTGTTCTTGTTATAACTTGCCACGAAGGCCAAGGTCGACCAACGGCATTTTCGACTGGTAATCAGTGATTATTTGATTATATGGACCCTTCGCCCCTGGTTGTGAATGGAAATGGGATTTTTAGAAAGCAGTACACCCCCCAATATTACTCATTAACAATAATGAATTCTTGAGATTGCATCTTTACCTTGATACAGTTTCTTGCAACTCGAACAGCTGTCATAGAATAGAAAATAAATTTATTCTGGCTAAACTCAAATCTTAAATCTCAAATTATTTTACACGAATGAATGCGAGTAAGACTGCATGGCTAGACTTTCTGACCAGTTGTTTACAATGCCTGAAGGACGCAACAAGCGTAAAGCAGCTGCCGAGGAAATTATGTCAATATATTTGCTCTTCCCTTGTTGGTACACTTCATGAAGCTGAAACTATGCCCGATGGTTCCCGATTTGTGTAAAAAGATTCAGAACATCAAATGGCCGAAAGATAAACAGTGATATGAAAAACAGTGATATGAAAAGGCCACAACCTATCAATTTTGGAATATTTAAGCCTTTCCACAGAGACAAGCTGTCCTGGTCTATCGGAGTGTACTCTTGCTGTCTGTGAAATCTAACCAAAACATCTAAAAAAACTTTTAATATTCACTTATCTAAATGTCACATGAAATGGTATTTAGAAAATACTGCTTACCATCTTTTCCTCCTTTATGTATGGAAATAAATGGCACATACTGTCAATGCATCAACATTGAATGCATTTTTCTTTCTGCTTCTGGTATGAAAGTACAGATATTGTCCGGGCTTACTGGTCTGCAGCCCCAGAACCAGTCAATGCTCACTTATTATCCCGGGAGACCAGATCACTTAAGGATATTTTCAACTCTTTAGGGTGTACACAAGTGCCGCTGCCAAAGGCGTCGGTCACCCAATATCTGACAATATATTTCATTGTTTATATAGCAAAGCATTCAATTTAGCAGTTATGGAAGAACTGAGGAAAATGAAGGTATACTTGTCACGAGTTAATTTGCATTCGGATTACGATTACTAAGATATCTGGTCCTGATGGAAGATGGTCCAAGCAAGTGCATTGAAGATCCAAGGCTTATTCCCTCATGTGTTTAATACATCCCTGTAAAAGATCTCTCATGTACGAACAGACAAGACATCGTGAATTAAAATTCTAATGAGGGACGCTCCCATGTTTTTAAGCCTGTGGGATGTGTTGGGATTTGGAATAAACAGAAAATAGACTGCCTCGTTTTAGGCACTTTCATATTTATTGAATGTTCCTCTTTAATGCACCTAAAAAGCAAATTGTTCGAAGCCACAGAAATGTGGACAGAAAAAATGCACAGGTCTTGAGGGAAATCAAAATCATGAAAGCCCGTTACAGCAGTGAAAAGACAATGACATATAATGAAAACAATGATAAATGAAGCAGTGGAAAAAGACTAGACGGAGTGGAAAGTTGGAAGGGAAAGAGACAAGGCACTAGAGAAATGTTGAGGTGGAGACCAAGTACAGGTCCCTGACCGCCGATGCCAACTGAAATAGAACAATAGAGAACTTTGAATAGAGAAAACCTACCATACTAGGATTCCTTTGGTGAACGTTAAAGGAAACAATATGGGAGAAGTTCAAGATCTTGACAAATGATGCTGAGATAAGTATTTTCTGTAAATAGTCAGGGAAAGGGGGAAGTTCTTTTGTTCTTTTAACAGGACACTTTTTTCGGATGAAATTGTCAAATCATTGTGAAATTTGATGAATGAAAAAAATTCTTAGTTCTGCCCACGATCAGGTTTATTCTGAAAATTTCTGGGCTGACTGATTTCAGATTTAGTCAAACATTTTCCAGATTGTTCTGAACAGATAAAGGAGATAAGAGTATAGTGAGAGCATGTCATATTCATTAGATTTATGATGTAAACTGAGCGGAATACATAGATCTTAGTTTTATGAAGCTCACTTCCTGTTAAAAGCAAAATGGTTTGTGCAAATCTAGCTTCCGAAAATAAAATATATGCACCTGCCAGTAAAAGCTAATTTTACAGTGGGAAGGTGGAATGCAAGTAATGACTGTTTGAGCTGTAGCTTGAGATGCTCGGATTAGCATGCATGTCATGATAAAAATGAACCGCTTTCCTTACAATCAGGATGAAAATAAGCTCTATCTTTGGGAGTGAATTGTCAATTTCTATCCGGCCCTGTATTAACAGGCCTCAGTAAATTGAATTTTGAAACTGTATAGGAGTCCTAGTTACTACACTTTCTTGCATTCAGTTCAAAATTTACAATCCAGAAGTTGCTCTTAAGGCAAAAGAGCTTCAAGGGCAATTTAAAGTGACAAGATTCATCTTTTGCAGAAGAGCTTCCTATTAGTCCCCCGCGTAAGTTGCCCGTGAAAATGTTTATTCCCTTACATGGTACCATACTTGAAAGAGGATGGAATGAATTTGCAATGATCCCCTTCTGTTACCCTCTTCGGCTTCCCTCTATACCCTTTCACAGTCTTCCCGGAGCTCGCGCTAATGGCACTATTTCAGTGTTCACTGTGGTACTTGGCTGGACCCTGTTGGTCGTTGTTCTGGACATAGCGTTGGCCCTTACTAAACTGAAATTGATCAATCGTAAGTATCTTCAGGTAATCTATACTTGCACTACATACCGCTTAGCAAAAATTTTCAGGCCCTCATGGGAGTTTAGCCACGAATTCAGATTCAGATTCTTGACAAGATTTCGAAGGGTTCTCAGACATAATTAAGCTGAATACTCAAATTTAAGTTCAGTGTGTACAGTCGTTATATGTCAGTATGTTCAGTTTGTAACCTCAGCCTTGGTATAACTGCTCAAGTTATACCTCAGAATATGATTCAAATGTGCACATTGGAGAGTTCGGTGCAGATATAAGTTATTGAAACTCAAGAATTACTTTACAAAACACCATCAGACCTTCTGACTAGTCTTGGCCATTTTGGAATGTTCCTGTGGTTCGAGAGGAAATTTTTATTAAATAGCTCAAAGAAGCTTTAACAATTTGGCTCCTGCAACCTAAATAGACGTAACTTTTCCTAATTAATGTGGTACATGGGAGATCATTAAGCCACTAGCTTTGTAAAAACCATGCCCTTCAAACCTGGTATGACTCGGCAAAATAACCTAATCTGCGGGAAAAAAAAATGGATAACAAAAAATCATTCAAGGATTGCATGGATAAATATTTACGTGATTAGTTTTTTTTTCCTCCTTGGTCAGCGTCATCTTAGCATAAATGGCAATAGTTTGTAACTATTAATATTAATCGAGCTGACCCAGTTCATCTGGAAGCACTAATGAAAATACAGCGACAGGTGCGAAGCAGCTTTAAAAAAAAACAACAATAGGCAGATACACATTTTACGTTGGCCGCCCAGCTCACCCCCTCCCAAACACTCTTAGGAAGATTTTACAAGTGCGGTTCTTCCGAGCAGCATCACAAATACAAACTTGCCGGCCGGCGTGTAAACAATGTTAGTAATGGTGTAGATGCATGCGTGAGCTCAGTGCAAAGTAAAAACATGCATTGACAAGACTGCATCCGATTTCAGTGCATGCGTTAGTATTGGATTTGTAGCTGTGATGCCGTATCAGGACCACGCACTTTGCCATGTCTACAGAGATGACTGGTCGTAACTGGCGTTGTACTATTGTATCAATATAAAATCCCTTTACACTTTGCATACCCATCGCTGTGGCATCAATCACTTCGGGACTGTCCGCGCACACATATCTCCATTTGAGCTTTGGAAATAATCTGAAAGGTTTACTGATAAATAAAAAAAAAATATGGCTTGCCAAAATGAATGGCCATGGATGCAATCCTTGAAATTCTAATAGCACTAAAATATGCGTCATTGCTTGTGACAGTGTGGAAACCCATCTTGTCATGTTATGTTTTCGACAATATATATGGCATTAGACTTATTTCTCAGAATAATTGGAACATGTTTGGTAAAAAGATGTTTTAAAAGATCTAGTAACCAAATGAGATCACGAACTGTTCGCGTTTATCTCTTCACTAATCTGGTTGAACTGCCTTATACCTTGACCAATAATACCAAGGTGTGGGCTTTGCACGGAAACAAAACTACATGCTATTTACCTTTGGGTTGACTTAAAAAGACAGTTTTCTTCTTTATGCAAAATATGTAAATCTATGTTATCCAGCAAGTTTCTAAAGCTTATCAGTTTAATCAACTTGGCTTGCTAGAGATTTCCCCATGAT
The DNA here is from genome assembly GCA_033807755.1 of Ellobium chinense. Taxonomy (NCBI): domain Eukaryota; kingdom Metazoa; phylum Mollusca; class Gastropoda; order Ellobiida; family Ellobiidae; genus Ellobium; species Ellobium chinense. Next base: position 96,458 of record JAWQUT010000301.1, on the reverse strand, counting down.
AGCCGTTAAATAGGTCGTAAAATACCACAATTGTACAAAATTGCGTCTATTCCAAATGAAACCGTGTATACCTACAAATGGACAGACCAAGAGAATCAGTCCATACAGATTTAGAGAAGGGTCAACGCTATGTCCGGAACAAGAACTATCAAGGACGAGCCAGGCATTACAATGGATACTGAAATAATGTCACCAGCACGAATTCTAGGAAACCTATAAAATGCTACAGAAGGAGACTAGACAGGGTAGTCTTAGGAAGCAAAAGCGATCATACCAGGTTCATAACATGCTGTTTCAAATAGGACGTGATAGCACATTGAAAAGGAATAAATATTTCAATGGGTTTTACATCCACCTGTTTAGACGCCTGTGCAAGTGAAAAATGTACAATGTTTTAGACGTTATCAGTTGTCATTTCAACTTGCCGGTATAGTCTGGTGTCTGATGTTTCTAATAGTAGAGGTCATACTTAGAGGTGACGTTGACTAGGTTTAAACTTAAGTAGGTTGGACTATAAGTACTCGGAGAAGCCAAGAACTCAAAATGCAAAAGAAAATGGTTTCATACAGACGGCTAGTCCAAATGCTTTTTGCAATGCGTATTTGCTCATGTTGCTAATGATTGACCTTTTACTCGCAGAAGGCGTACAAGTTGTATATTTTTTTTTTGTGAGTATACTTAAAAATTTCATTGAATTTATAAATCATGGTGTACATCAGTTCAGAACTCAATTATTGACACTAACAAGATGTCTTAGAAGATGAAGATACCAATTATGAAGGGAACCAATAATTATTTTGGAAGCAGTTCTTAAGGCAGACAATTTTGAAGGCAAAAATGAAACAAAAGCTGAGACAGATGAGAAAGCTGAGAGAGTAGTAAGAGGAACATTCAAACAGATTATCTTGGGTTCGTCAACGTGTAAACAAGGAGAATAGAGGGGTGGGGCAGGATGAAATAGACCGAAATATATTCCCGAAAGAACTAAATTTTCACTCCGGCTTGTGGGAGCATGACCAGCACTGATCTTATATGATTAGGGACTTAATTCAGCGTATACAATAGCCATTGTAGCCTACTGGGTCTCACAACACTGAATGACAACACAGTCAATGACCTGTAGGAGGATGGCTTGGCTGTTCAGATGACTGTCTACTCGGACTGTTGTAGTTCGATTGGTCTGTCCTTTGGGTAATGGGTAAACAGCAAGGTTCTCGACTTGACGTCCGGCCCCTCTAAGCTCGATACTTTTGGCCGATGTCTACTGGCATCAGGCGTCTTCCTTCGACTGCTGCAAAATCGAGAAATATTTGCATTTAACGCTTATTGAAATAGTCACTATATAAACGAAGTCTAGAGGACTACAGGAATTGTATGAAACTTAAGCAGCAAAAAGAGGAATAATTCCTCATGAATATGGTAGGTTCTGTAAATTGATGCCCTTGTGCGGAAATTCCGAAGCGGTCATCAGGACCGTCTGGTGATCTTACAACTCAGAAAGGTCGCAGAAGTTGCATGTCATGATCTATCGAGTAGAATACAGCTTTTGCCAATGCTGACGAAATATTTGAATTAATCTAAATGAAGCCCTTCTCCCAGCCCTTCCCTTCTCTACCACTCCATAAATGGGATTTCTACATTAGCTCTTTGTAAACCGCAGTTTTATTACTGTCTGTAGTGCTAAACAGTATACATTCTGAAGCAGCTACATTGCCCCTTTCCTGCAACCAAATACCAGGTACTGTTATTCAATACCAACGGTCTGCGCAACTTTCAGGTCGATTACATGATTCATATTGTAAAATAATATGCTAGATTTCAAGACAAGGTAGTAAATCTAATTTGATTGTCATTCAGCATCACGTTAAAAAAGTACAAGTACATACACATACCTTGGTCTGCACTTGATCATTCAACTCCACTGTTATTAAGGAGAAGGGCTGTGTGCATTGGCTGTGGAAAGAGACATGGAATTATGTTTATGATGATAATGCTGGAAAGCTTAACATGTAGACTAGTCTATAATATGATTGTTTCCGGCCAACAACGAAGTCTAATGTGAATGAGCGGAGATCAAACCCGGATCCTCATCCCCCGCGAAACCTTTGAGCCAGCACGGATAAATTTTGTTCACGTCTTTCATAATGAGTAAAATTGACGACTTTTAGAGAATGAGGAGTGGAATTCTATAACAACGTGAACTATAAGTACAAGAGCTGCCATAAGGTAACCATGCCACTGTCTTTAGGGCTGTACGTATGTTTTTAGTTAATACTATAGAACAAATGGGTGAAGCTAATCTGCCTTTTACACGTGCCAACCTTTTCCAGTCTTACAACTAGATATTAGTTTTTCGGAATAGATTAAGGAGTTGACAAGAATACAACAGGAGGAATTCCATATGTGTGCCAGAAAGATTTCCGCATGCAACACACCGAACCAACAACATAACCCTAATCCTAACCCTAACCCTAACTCTAATCCTAACCCTGATACTGGCAGGCTCCCTGGGTTAGGGTTAGGGTATGTTGTTGGTTCGGTGTGTTGCATGCAGAAATCTTTCTGGCACACATGGGATTCCTCCCAATACAACATTTAGAAAATACAATTTACAGTCAACATAATATTTTCACTTCCGACTCTGGCGAACGGGAAAATAACACAAAATAATACAGAGGGCGCTACTAGCGGTTATATCTGAGTTAATTAACATTTTTCATGATAAGAAATGCAACTTACTGACTGCTTCCAACAATTGTTCGTATTTTGATTTCATAAGCTGTAGACATTTAAGCATGTTTGGATTTTTATGATATTTTACTGGCAATAATTTATTTCTTTCGTTAGAGAATTTTGGATGGTCTAGCACAAATAATGGAATTCACACTTTTTGGTTATACAATTCTTAGAAAAGGACGCAAAGCTGTCACAGTAAAAAGTTTGTTCTTATGGATGAGGGTGTTCGAATGATCTCCCAAAAATTGTAACTTTAAACTTTACGCTGAAATTCTGAACATAAATTTGCATTTTGTGCCTACTTTAGGCCTATATATCAACACGAATGAAACAGCATAAACGCTGCAGCCTAGATAACACCACTCGTTTTCTTACAAGAAAAGAGATCAAGATCTACTCTAGTCTACAGGAGCCCAATGTCTCAAGCCAGCCGCATAAAACTGCCTCCAGTCCACTCTTTGGCAGCCCATACTTTCCAATTTTTTTTTTTTACACCAAGGTAAGTGCGCGGACACTGAATAAAATAGGCTGATTACAGGAATCCTGTGCATTTTCACTCTGTTCGCGACATAAAATTTTGTGAATTTGAAATAAGAGAAACAGCAGGATTTCCAAATGTGGGCCATTATACAACATACAGACTAAACGAGGCTGCAAGATTTTAAAAGTACCACTTTTCTGTGTGCATCTCCAATAAATAAACCCGTCTAGTTTATACCAGCCACATCAAACTAATCCCTCTTTACTGTCGGTTGGTATTGTTCAGGAGCGTATTTTAGGATGGTCCACACAATGGAAATCCTTCCAAAGCATCCTAACGCTTAAAGACGAAGGTGCGAGGCGAAATGAGTACATTACATTGCCAAAACATTGCCGAATTTTATAAAGTTGACATTCAGCATCAGAATCAAGCTAGCACGTACCTTTTATATATTCCTCTCCACGGCACACAGCCTGGTCTTGTACAATGTTGTCAACATCGGAAAGAACGTGTGCATCGCCTGAGATCATGAAATAGGAACAAATGTTCAATTACATGTGCAACTGAAACAATTGATTTAGTCTAGATCTGACCTAGATCTAGACTCTAAGATTCTAGTCAGTCTAGATCTTCACTGGAAAGATTTCCTAACGCGCCTCACAGGCAACACAACCAAAAAAAATCGTCATGGTGATTGAATGGAGATGGAACCTGGGGAAGGATTCCGAATGAGATTAACACCACTAACCAGAACTCATGCTTACTAATAGACTACAACCGAAAACCTAATCCTAACCCTTAAGCCAGCCCAACTAACTTTACTGTTAATTTGGTCCAAATTCATTCCTATTAGGTCCTGTTTCTTAGCTGACTGGTTGTAGAGAGACGCCGAAAGGGTTTGGCGATTTGCCCGGTCTTACGAAAAGATCTAGTCTAGATTTAGACTAGTCTTGCTATGATTGGATTGAGCAGATTTTGCCTGAAAATCATGACAGATTTTGCCTGAAAATCATGACAGATTTTGCCTGAAAATCATGAAAGATTTTGCCTGAAAATCATGACACAAAACGTGCTTATCATGTCTGCTGCTAATGAAAGCCTCTGTGCCCAAAATCCTAGCCCTTTTCTACTTATTTTCATATTACATTTAAAATTCATCAGCAGGCACATTACCTGAATTCTTTGACCGAGATATTGGACGGTTTCAACAAAATACTGGCCGCTCTCAAAATACTTTAGAGTGACTGACTATTGCGTTATTTCATCGGAGATTCATCCACAGCTTTCACGATTTCGTCCATAACTACTAAATAAATGAAGCTTCGAAGAAGTATGTGACGACTGAGGAAGTTCCATCAGTTTCAGAGATATTTCCTCACCTGTAGGTCTATCTGCTCAGGGCTCACCACGTGTCTTGATTTGGACTAATCTTCTAAGACAGACTTCTGATGTTCACTCGGTCTGATCGTGCGGTGGGAAAGGCTGACTGAAGCGCGGGAATGGGGTTTTATAGTGGTATGGAGAGACGTTTTTTTGCGCATGATTTCCAGACGGTTCGATTTTTCTGGGTCACTCACTTCACGAAAGTATTTCTTTCCCCCATCCCTCTACCCTAACCCCGCACCATTTTAGTAAAGTTCACCAGCTCGCTCCCACCTTATCCTCCAAAAGGAAATCAAAATAAAAGTAATTTAGCTGTATCTGGCTAAAAGTAAAAAAAAAAAATACATTTGAGATTCACACACATTTTACCTTACGTCATGGGCGTAGATTAAGGTTCAGAGAAGGGAGGGCTGAAGACAGATCTTCGACTTAACGTTGGAAATGTAGGGGGGATAGTGGGGTAGAAGAGATCAGAAAACGAAAGCCTTTCCAGGGAAGAAACAAAGGTACACTATGAAAATGAAAAAAAAAAATCGACCTTTATTTACCCCGTAGGGAAATTGATTTACAATGTCATACACTATTATAGTGTATACATCTCATTTATTAATACAAACACATAGAACAATAAATATCATACATGTAATTTACAGCATTATATTACAAATGAAATATATAACAAAGTCATTGTTGNCTTTCTTTCTTTATTTACCCCACAAAAAACCATGCCCCACTTTTTTATACCAACCCCATCAAAATAATCCCTCTTTAGTATGTTCTTACTTCCGGGTTGTTGCATACGGATATCTTTCCAAAATTCATAAGCAGGCACATTACCTGAACTCTTTGAACGAGATATTGGACGGTTTCAACAAAATACTGGCCGCTCTCAAATTACTTTAGAGTGACGGACTATTGCGTTACTTCATCGGAGATTCATCCACAGCTTTCATGATTTCGTCCATAACTACTAAATAAATGAAGCTTCGAAGAAGTATGTGACGACTGAGGACTTTCCATCAGTTTCAGAGATATTTTCTCACCTGTAGGTCTATCTGCTCATGGCTCACCATGTGTCTTGTTTTGGGCTAATCTTCTAAGACAGACTTCTGATGTTCACTCGGTCTGATCGTGCGGTGGAAAAGGCTGACTGAAGCGCGGGAATGGGGTTTTATAGTGGTATGGAGAGACGCTATGATCACATGTCAGCACGTTTTTTTGCGCATTTCCAGACGGTTCGACTTTTCTGGGTCACTCACTTCACAAAAGTATTTCTTTCCCCCATCCCTCTACCCTAACCCCGCACCATTTTAGTAAAGTTCACCAGCTCGCTCCCACCTTATCCTCCAAAAGGAAATCAAAATAAAAGTAATTTAGCTGTATCTGGCTAAAAGACAGAAAAAAAATACATTTGAGATTCACACACATTTTACCTTACGTCATGGGCGTAGATTAAGGTTCAGAGAAGGGAGGGCTGGAGACAGATCTTCGACTTAACGTTGGAAATGTAGGGGGATAATGCGGTAGAAGAGATCAGGAAACGAAAGCCTTTCCAGGGAAGAAACAAAGGTACACTATGAAAATGAAAAAAAAAAACCACCGACCTTTATTTACCCCGTAGGGAAATTGATTTACAATGTCATACACTATTATAGTGTATACATCTCATTTCTTAATACAAACACATAGAAAAATAAATATCATACATGTAATTTACAGCATATTACAAATGAAATACATAACAAAGTCATTGTTGTTTGCCAGCGGTGCAGTGCCCTGGTCCCCCCAGCTCTAAAGCCAATCATTTCGTTAGGGGCGTTGCCCTTCTCTTTCATAATATCAGATAAAGAAAACAAGAGGGGGAGGGGAAGAGGGGCTGCGGACTGTCCTAGTCCAAAGCGTCTCTCAGTGGCCTATGCCACTTTCCTGTCAATGTTATAGTGAAGCCTAGCTTTGTTTGTTGTCTACTGGCCCTGAAACATGTTATATCGTCACTACACGATTATAAAGCTGGGATTGTTTGTATGTTTGTTTCTTCGTTCTTAGTAACTTTGAAGATATAACGGGAAGCCTTGAGGAGCCTGTAATACAACTCCCTCCGTGCCCCGCCCCACCCCGCCCCATAGCTAAATGTCCCAACCCGAACCCCTACCTAACCCTCGGCAGTCTCCTATGTACCATAAAATGTGCCTTGTAGTGTGTGAGTATCCCCTTCCACAACTGAAATTATGTTGTTTCATTTGCACCCCTACTAAATACCCATCAGTCACACCTCTGGTTTACTGCCCTATTATATGTCATCACTTGAATGGAAAATAACCAAATGCGAAAAATTAATTTAAAAGAGAAAAAACGATTTTTTTTTCTGCACTTTGTCAGAGGTTTCTGAAAAACAACTTGAGATCTAGTCAAAAGCAAAAGAAATTCTTATTAGGTCACACAAATATAATATCCATGAAAAATAAAGTTTTATTGTGACACGTAGACGAGTAGTGCTTGTCACGGGTAACTGAATTGTTTAGTGTGAACACTTCTCAGTATTTTCTATTCACTTTTTGGTTTTCATTTGTCTAGCAATATTGCTGCAAAAGCTTGACTGATAGTGTACTTTGTGACGTTTGTCACCTCACTGTCCTAAAACTGTGGTCAGTCTGCTTTGAAATAGGTCACTGTCTGCCCTTGTGTTTTTAACCATTTTATTACGTAATATTCAAGGTCAGTGCACTGGAGATCTCTTTCTTCTCTGCACATGAACAGCGTTGTATCAGGCTTTCTTCATCCATCAACTTTTCTAGCAATCCATTCAGTCATCCATCAGTTTCACTATCTGTTCATTCACACATATGCGTACATATTTGTAAACACAAACACGTATACGCACTTACTTAGAGACACACCCGCACAATAAAACAGGTCACCCATTTTCTTGATACATTTGTAAGTTCATAACCTCAGTAAACGGTTTTACAAGTGTTCTTAGGTCTATAGACTATGGTATAAACCTTAGACTCTCCCAATATATGATTGAGTTATGGTCAAGGAAAAGGTTAGTGTTAGGGTTTAGAGCGAGAATAGGGAAGAACGGGAGGGGGGAGGGGGTGGGGGAAGATAGAGGAAAGGGGGTCCATGAACATTGTCCCAAGGGTGCTTTCTTTTCCCTAGCACTATCTTCTAGTACCACATGTAAACCGTGGGAGTGTCTCAGGATTATATCAAAAGGACGTACGACATTAGGATCTTTAACCCGAGGTTACAAAATCTGGGCAAACCGTTCGAAAACTCAAAGTGCTTTAGGACCTGGTGCAATTAAGTTTTTTCAGCTCCACCACGTGACCTAGAAATTCTTGCTCACACGTTGGTTTGTTTACATGCTCTGCTCATGCATGATTGCTCGTCATTTATCAAAATATCCTAGCAATTCCTAGATCACGTGGTGTACCTGAAAATACCTCATTCCACATCTTAATACGTTGCTTTACGCTGACAGTCGGCTTTCTTGCTGCATTTGGTATAAACATACTGCACTATTAAAAAAAACAACAAAACATGCAGTGCGGGAGAAGACCTAGTTTGGTTCTTTTTTTTTTTTTTTAATCACAGTATGACCCCGCGAACTCGAATTCCACTAAACAGGTCGATCATGTCAAGTTTGTGAGCTATTTGAGTTCATGAGTAAAATTTCACATTGAATAAAGCACCCATAAATCAAGGGCCGTATGGTTGAGGATCTATGCATTAATGTTTTGGGAGATTTTCCTAGGTTACCGCAATGCGTTTAATCAACGTCAAGGATTATACGTTAATAACAACAGAGCATAAGAGCACTCCTGAGTATCATGACTGGAAGTTGAAGGGTGGTGAAATCTCATGTACATATTATCCATGTTCAGGCGCGAGTTTTCCGATTGTTATTGTAAGGACAGACATGGGATGGGCCTCTGACCCAATGAAAAGAGGCGAAGCAATGATTTTTTTTTTTTAAATCACAACAGAGCATAACAACAAGTACATCGAGGTCGTCACGTTCTGTTTTAAAATGCCTACCTGTCTGTGTGTGCTTGAGTGAGTCTGTCTGTCTGTGTTTCTGACTGCTTTTCTACCTATCTGTCAATATGTGTGTCTGTCTGTCTGCCGGTCTATTTGTCTGTCTGCCAGCCCTATGCCTGCGTGCCTGTCTATCGGTCCGTCCGTCCGTCCGTCTGTCTGTCGTGTCTGTCTGTTTGCTTGCCTGCCTATCTGTCTGTCTGTCTGCTGCGTGCCTGCCTGCCCGTCCGTCCGTGTCTGTCTGTCTGTCTGTCTGTCTGGGAAGGAGGGAAGGAACGAGGGACCAAACTAGGCCCTCTACTCTTTTCATTATTCATCAATGATCTACTTCATTCTAACTCTCAGTGCGATATTTTTGCACTAATGACGCCAGCTAATCCCACATTCCTCAACCACCCCCACTCCCCCCCCCCCCCC
>JAWQUT010000301.1:74398-87158 GCA_033807755.1 Ellobium chinense | reverse complement strand
AGAGAGAGAGAGAGAGAGAGAGAGAGAGAGAGAGAGAGAGAGCTAGGACGCAAGCATTAAGCCAGCATAGATCTACCTCCCACCACATCACTGAGGATAATGAAAGAAACCATCGAACAAAAAAAACCCAAAACAATCTGTAACGAGCAGTGTCGATCAGTATTGGCGTGTAGTGAAGAGGCAATGAATACAATAACTTCTCCTTAGAAACGCCACAGACGTTGCTACACAAACCAAGTCTGCTGTGCAGGAAACAGAATACTTTATTATTGGTAACAAGGTGTAACCAGCAAATAATCCACTATGCACTGACCATAACAGCCAACTGTCCCAACTCTCTCACTCTCGTGCCTTTTATAATAATTTACGTAGAAATTCTAGAATAAATGACGTCATCATGATGCTCCCAAATAAACATGCTAGTCTAGAAGGTATGAACAGCAACTTCTAGACTTATTAGAATCAAAATATGCCGATCGCGGCCCCACTCGAACCCTCGGTAAGGCTAATACTGCATAATTTACTCAAAGCATCCCACCGGAACCTTCGGGAAGGCTAATACTGCGTTTACTCAAAGCACTACACGGTCGAGCTGACCTTGACACTATACTGTCTCAATAGTAGCGGGCGGGACGGGTGCGCAAGGCACTACCGCCCTAGTTAAAAGAGAGGAAAAAAAAACAAACTGGTCCCAACAAGGTCAGCCACTACTAACTGCAATATTCTCGAATCGTGGAGGACCGGAGCCGCGGTCCAGAACCGTCGCGTAGAGCAGAGGAAAAAAAAAGGGGGGGGGGGGCACTAGCCCAAACAAACAACAAGCATTACAAATTGTTACACAATCGATATTAGATCTACAGCGGTTTCTCTTGTGACTCATACACTGTGGCAGATTTAGGCAGGGGGACGTTCCCATGCCCAGCTCTTGTAAGGCTTGGGTAAAACCATGCTGACGACAGAATCCGACGGTCAGACCGGACCCGACGTTTTCTGTCGGGCGCGCCGCCCATGCTAACGCCGGAAAACGACGGTCAGATACCACTACAAACATGGCGCGTAGCAGAAGAAGAAAGTTGTTGTTGTTGTTATTGTTGTTGTGGTTAAGGAGAAGACATAAAAGATTCCCTTACAGACGATTTGGGGTCCACTTTATGCAAAGAAATCGCCAAACACTTATTTAACAATATTTAACAATATGTATTTATATTGTTGTACATTTATTGTCAACTAGCTGAAATATCCCTGCGCTGCCGGGAAAGGGGAGAGGAGAGTGAGGAATGCCAAGCGTTGTTATAGAACTATTACTTTCTTCTCTCTCCCACCCCTTCACCCGAAGCATAACAACAGCTGTAGTTCTAGCAAATGAATACTTTCGCGTTCGCAAATTTTGATGACGTCATCCGCTAGCAAAATTTGTTTCGTTTCCGGAAAGGAATTGCCAATGGCCGTAGAAGGACAGGAAAATTCTGACAAATATTTTATTCTTAAGTCAGGGATTCCAAATTTATAGTAAAAATCAAAGGCCGCCGTGATGAGCGATGTATCTATTGGCTTCCTCACGCCAAATTTGAATTACATAGCTGTCGTTGTTTGTCCGGAAAAGTGACACATATGTTTCCAAGTTGCCAAATATACGAGTATAATAGATGGTAATGTACTGTCTAATCTGTCGTGACTCTCTTACCATTTATAAAATATTGCTTTGACAGCTTATAAACCGTCAGTACAGTCCAGTAGGGTCTGGGTATGATTTACAAACTCGTAAAACGTGTTAAATGGACAGGGCTGGATGTCTGCTTCACAGCCTAAATAAATTCAATTCCTCTTTATTAAAAAAAAAAATACGCCCTGCACATTATATTTTCCACCTCACAATTTGGGAGACAACACCGCAAGGACGTCAGCATTTTCACCCTCTGTACATCGCCATTACTCATTCTGTGTGACGTGATAAAGCGAGAAAAGCTAGCAGACAACTGATGCAGACGCATGCGCAAATTGTCTGGACCAATCGTTTGCTAGCCTTTCTCATACTGTAATGTGACGCTGCAAAGGTACTGGCTAAGGGTGCAAAATCCCGACATTCTTGTGGGGTTTTCTCAGACATTGTCAGGCGAAAGGAAAAAAAAAAAGAATACGGGATTTAAATTTCATGAAAACAAAATGGACTTACTAGGCTATAATGCAAAAAATTAACCGTCTCTTTAACCTTGCTTGACAAGGGATGCAACATGACGCGGAGTGAAACCTTATTGAAACGCTTCAGTTTGGAGCAGAAGGAAAGTGTAAAATGATTCATTAATAAAGAATAGATGCAACATAGGCATGAAAGCAGTGAGAGAGAGACAGGGCAAGATAAGCAAAATGGACGCAGAAATGGAGATGGGGTTACGCTGAAAATGGAATGTGTGTGAAAAAGTAGATGAAGAATAGAGCAAGAGTTGCATGCACAGAATGAAAGTGGTTGCAAGGAGGATATGAACGCTATAATGACGGGAGAACAGGAAGTGGATAATAGGCCCTGAAAAAAAGTGTTGGAACTGACCTATAATATTCTAAAATCTTCTCCAGAGTCTATGATAGTTTTATTTTAATGAATAATAAAGACGGCAGCAAAAGCAACACTTTAATGAAAATGAAACAACCTGGGGAAATTGGTTTGATAAATGAAATGTAGTAGTCCCTGAAGAATGTACTGATTTTTTTAGTGTGTTTTTATTTCATGATAAATCCCCAATGCGTTTAGCCAATCGGGACGTAGGCAAAGCCATGCTTACTCTTTCCACAACACGAGGGTGTTTGTTACTAAATCAAAGATGGATATTACTTTAAACAGGCATTTGTATACTCTAGTGTCAACACTTCGAATAGTCTCCCAGACGATTACGTGCGTGAGTGAATGATTGAGTGAATGAGTGAGTTTTTGAGTGAGTGAGTGAGTGAGTGAGTGAGTGAGTGAGTGAGTGAGAGAGTGAGTGAGCGAGTGAGTGAGTGAGTGAGTGAGTGAGTGAGTGAGTGAGTGAGTGAGTGAGTGAGCGAGTGAGTGAGTGAGTGAGTGAGTGAGTGAGTGAGTGAGTGAGTGAGTGAGTGAGTGAGTGAGTGAGCGATTTTTTTGTTTTTTCAATTAGATGGCATGGTAAAATATCTTCACATCTCCTTGCAACACAACACAAGAGGATGCATGACAGAACATGATAATAGCAAAACACCGCACAGTAAAGCACAGCAGACACAGCAAAACACATCACAGCAGAACAAAGACCAGAACATAACGAAACGAAACTGAATTAGACGGGACAGCACAAGGCTAGAACATAAATTACAGTACTATAAATTATGATACGTTGCAGTCATGCCATGCCAGCACCACACAAGAGGACAATGTAAGCTGGTACTGTAATATTATCTTTGTCGTCGCCTACACGCATGGTAAAATCAGTGGCGGACCCGGTGAGATGTGTATAAGAGACAGGTAATGTACTGTCTAATCTGTCGTGCCTCTCCCACCATTTATTAGATATTGTTTTGACAGCTTATAAACCGGTCAGTACAGTCCAGTAGGGTCTGGGTATGATTTACAAACTCGTAAAACATGTTAAATGGACAGGGCTGGATATCTGCTTCACAGCCTAAATAAATTCAATTCCTCTCCCAGCTCATTTTTTTTCCACCTGACAATTTGGGAGACAACACCGCAAGTCCGTCAGCATTTTCATCCTCTGTACATCGCCATTACTCATTCTGTGTGACGTGATAAAGCGAGAAAAGCTAACAGACGACTGATGCAGACGCATGCGCAAATTGTCTGGACCAATCGTTTGCTAGCCTTTCTCATACTGTAATGTGACGCTGCAAAGGTACTGGCGGAGGGTGCAAAATCCCGACATTCCTGTGGGGCTTTCTCAGACACTGTCAGGCGAAAGGAAAAAAAAATACGGGGTTTAAATTTCATGAAAAAAAATTATGGACTTACTAAGTTGTAAAGCAAAAAATTAACCGTCTCTTTAACTTTGCTTGACAAGGGATGCAACATGACGCGGTGTGAAACCTTGTTGAAATGCTTCAGTTTGGAGCAGAAGGAAAGTGTAAAATGATTCATTAATAAAGAATAGATGCAACATAGGCATGAAAGCAGTGAGAGAGAGACAGGGCAAGATAAGCAAAATGGACGCAGAAATGGAGGTGAGGTTACGCTGAAAATGGAATGTGTGTGAAAAAGTAGATGAAGAATAGAGCAAGCGTTGCATGCACAGATTGAAAGTGGTTGCGAGGAGGATAATTATGAACGCTATAATGACGGGAGAACAGGAAGTGGATAATAGGCCCTGAAAAAAAGTGTTGGAACTGACCTATAATATTCTAAAATCTTCTTCAGTGTGTATGATAGTTTTATTTTAATGAATAATAAAGACGGCAGCAAAAGCAATACTTTAATGAAAATGAAACAACCTGGGAAAATTGGTTTGATAAATGAAATGTAGTAGTCCCTGAAGAATGTACTGATTTTTTTTAGTGTGTTTTTATTTCATGATAAATCCCCAATGTGTTTAGCCAGTCGGGACGTAGGCAAAGCCATGCTTACTCATTCCACAACACGAGGGTGTTTGTTACTAAATCAAAGATGGATATTATTTTAAACAGGCATTTGTATACTCTAGTGTCAACACTTCGAATAGTTTCCCAGACGATTACGTCGCATGCATGATTTATGTGATTTCAAAGATGCTCTTGCCAGATATCTGGAGACTCAGACCTATCAATGCTAGCTTGGTCCAGCTGCTGTCCTTCACTGTCACATGGTCACAGTGAGTGAACGATTGAGTGAGTGAGTGAGTGAGTGATTGAATGAATGAGTGAGTGATTGAGTAATTGAGTGGGTGATTGAGTGATTGAGGGAGTTAGTGAGTGATTGAGTGCGTGAGTGCGTGCGTGCGGTGCGTGGGTGCGTGCGTGCGTGCGTGATTGAGTGAGTGAGTGAGTGAGTGAGTGAGTGAGTGAGTAAGTGAGCGATTTTTTTGTTTTTTCAATTAGATGGCATGGTAAAATATCTTCACATCTCCTTGCAACACAACACAAGAGGATGCATGACAGAACATGATAATAGCAAAACACCGCACAGTAAAGCACAGCAGACACAGCAAAACACATCACAGCAGAACAAAGACCAGAACATAACGAAACGAAACTGAATTAGACGGGACAGCACAAGGCTAGAACATAAATTACAGTACTATAAATTATGATACGTTGCAGTCATGCCATGCCAGCACCACACAAGAGGACAATGTAAGCTGGTACTGTAATATTATCTTTGTCGTCGCCTANGCGAGAGAAAGAAAGAAAAGGAGAAAGAAAGAAAGAGGGAGAGAGAACGAAAGAGCGAGAGTAAGAGAGAGAGAGAGAGAAAGAAAGAAATAAAGTAAGAGAGAGAGAGAGAGAGAGAGAGAGAGAGAGAGAGAGAGAGAGAGAGAGAGAAAGAGAGGGGGAGAAAGAAAGGGGGCCCGAGGGAAGGGAGGGAAGCCTACTCTAAGTCTAATTACGTAAAGAAGACAAATTCACAACTCACTCGCTTTAGCTCACCCAAAATATATAATTTAATAATACATTTAGCCTAATATTTACATTACAGGCCACTCCAACACTTCTTTACTTGTACATTCTAATTATACGCCTTTTAGGCTATATCAGTCAGATTCTCCGCCTTATGGCAACTACAAGTCAATAATGAATCTCCGCCTTATGGCAACTACAAGTCAATAGTTGCCATAAGGCGGAGACTCATTATTGACTTGTAGTTGCCTACACAGAACAGCACAGAGCAGCGCTGGACATCACCGAACAGGTCAAGACAGGACAGAACAGGACAGCTGCAAAACTCAGTATTCTAATTCGCCCAGGATAGTTCTTCATGATGGTATTTCAAAGTCACTGGGACAAGCTTGTTAACATGAGCGACAAGATAAGGGTTAAACAGAAACAATTAATGACCTTACATCGTGATCTAGACATTTCTTGCATCATGTCTAAAATTTTATATTTTTTGGATGTATGTTGCCTGCCAAGGAATTTTTTAAAAAATAAATAACTAAATAGATAAATGAAAATCGATAGAAGCACTAATAGCTGTTCCTATGATGCCGCGAAATGCTACTACTGGCCCGAAATCCATACTCCTAAAATACAGCGGTCAGTCTGTAGTCTACAAACACGACGGCTACATTTCACCGGCAAGAATACGGCACATGACCAAAAAAATGAAATTACGACTTTTATTTATAGCCCGAAGGGAAATTTATTCACAATGTTATACAACGTTATGCATAATTTTATTCGTAATAAAACATATAGAACAATACACATCATACATGCAAATACATAAATACAGTCTTACAAATGAAATACAAAACACAGTCATTGCTGGTCGCCAGCAGTGCAGCGCCCTGGTCTCCCCTCCTCTAAAGCCAGGTACTCATGTACACCTGAGTCGAGTAAGGCTATGGACATGAAGTGTCCTTCCCAAGGACACTACAGCATAAATCGCCCGGTCCTTAAGTCATATACACAAACGTTGATAGTCTTCAGTTTCTGAGTACGACTAACAAACCACATGGCCACGCTGCCTCCCATAATATGGAGAATACAGATATTATATATCAGTAACGTTACTTATACTACCGTCTCATGACAAAAAGGCACATATGCCAAACAATTTCTATTGTATAATTATGTGCCTTTTTGTCATAAGACGGCAGCATAGAGATCAGTGGTTTTGCTTATTATAGTAATCACTATCTTCTGTGGGCACGGCGAGAGGGTAAGTCGCGATATTCCCTCCATCGTAGGTCAAAGGTCATGGATGAAACTTTTGGAGACCAAGCATACGTTAATTCAATCCCCTCAGTTTTGAAAAAATAAGGGCGGAGCTTTTATTCTGTGGGCGGTCCCTTGGAGATTCTAAGCACGGGAAGTATGACTTTCTGCGCAAGCCCAAGATTGCTGCGACTAATGCGGAATAGCTCGAAACGGGTGCACTGGCTTGCAAATTGTGTTTGATAGACTTGTGTCTTTGGCTCATTAATTAGCAGACATACATGTTGCCATGCTCCTCAAATACTGAATGTATTACCACATTCTCTTGTAATACAGAACCGTTTTCACAAAGTTCCACTCCTAAGTTTAAAACCTTTGATAATGTCGGCCATTGTTGCCAGGCTTTATCTCCAAATCATACTTATATTCTCCCATAATGGCATCAGAACCAGCTTAACGCCTATAATAAAACGGCAAGAAAATTCTTACTACCACACCCATCCCACCCACACTCCCGCCTCCCCCTCCCTCTTCACCTTCACCACCATGTTGCCATGCTCTTCAAATACTGAGTTGCAAAAAAATCGAGGAAGTTGCTGCTGATGTTGTTGTTGTTGTTGTTGTCGCTGTTGTTGTTGTTGTTGTTGTTGTTGTTTATTTTGACAGAGAGTTGTGCTTTTGCTGACACACATCTGCTGCAGTTCTCTGCTCCATACAAGCATTTACTTTTCAGCCATCCATTTCCTTCCTCATCTCGATACCTTCTGTTTTGCCATCCAGTCCTTAGCCGCATGCATGAACCCATTGTTCTGCCATTCAGTTCTCTGTCTCATACAAGCACCCATTATTCTGCCATCCAGTTCTCTGTCTAATACAAGCACCCATTATTCTGCCATCCAGTTCTCTGTCTAATACAAGCACCCATTATTCTGCCATCCAATTCTCTGACTCATACTAGCACCCATTATTCTGCCATTCAGTTCTCTGTCTCATACAAATACCCATACAAGCATCCTATACAGGTATCCAGCGTCCCATAATAGTCACTCTGGTCTGGTCTTGAACATGATATTATGTACACTATACTCGTGCTTCTGTTTATTACGACAACCTTTCTAGTGAGAGTTTAGTGGTAATGGTTGTGGGGTTGAAAAACATTTCAAACAACCTGTAGGCTATTTTTTGATTGATAAAGTGAGTGCAGACACTCAGGCTCAAATTGTAAAGGATGCCATCATCCTGGTGACTGATGCTGGCTACTCAGTGAATGCTGTTGTGTGCGATGGTTAATTATACCAACCAAGCAACTTTTACATCACTAGGCTGCATAATTTATGAGAAGGAACAAACGACACATTTTGAATACCCCACAACGAAGGAACCTGTGTACTGTATTTTTGATGCCTGCCATCTTCTTAAAAACGTAAGGAACTGTTTGTCAGATTTCAAAATTCTTTTTCACAATGAAAGTGAAATAAAAGGGCAGTACCTTTGTGAGCTGAACAAGCTTCAACAGACAGATAACTTGGTGCTTGCCAATAAACTTCGGGGCAAACAAATATATTACGAACGCAACAAAATGAACGTCAGTAAAGCTATCACTGAATTCATTAGGATATTTGACAAAGTCTTTGATCTCTGCAACTCCACTAGCCCTCTTGGGAAAGGATTTAAATGCCCCTGGAGACCATCAAATATTGTATACAAAGAGGAGAATGTGGAGCACACAATCCAGTAGAGTTTAGGTCTAAAAGATGGATTCGGAAAGGTCCTTGTGAAAGGCAAACGCAAAACAGGATTTCTAGGCTCCATTTTCACAATGAAATCAATCATCAGCTTGGCAAAACGACTCATGAATGACCACCATTTCCAGTTTGTTTTAATGTATCACACCTCTCCCAAGACCACCTGGAAACATTTCTCAGTAGAATACGCCGCAGACATGGATGGAACAATAATCCAACCCCACTGGAATTTAAATGGGCACTGAGGCCACTTCTACTAAAAAATGGTGTTCTTCAATCCTCAAAAGCCAGCTGTGTCTCCATCGAAGGGCCTGCAAACACCCTTGTTTGTGATGCCAAGGACAACACTGTTGACCCTCTTCTTAAGCCTTATATGTGTCCTCCAAGCACCATCAGCATGCTCCTCACTTTATATGTGGTTTTGATGCCCGCAGCATTGCCAAGAAAATTGTCTGCTCCAAATGCAAAATAGAACTGCTCTCAAAAGCAGACAACCCTCTCTGGGCCATGATTCTGTGTTTACTCATCGCAAGAACAATGGAGGACTGATATTTTCAAAAGACATGTACACGATAGTCAAGGAGTGTGACAAATCACTACGTTCCGTGCTCACTGGTTCACATGGGCCTGTGAAAGCCGTGGACAAAAATCTCACAGCACATGTCATAGAAACAGCAAGCAGAAACGTCTTTCCCAACATTTGGACACACAATATCAACACACATCACATTCAGACAGAAGACAACCATGTACATCAGATAATCAGAGCAGTATGTAACCTGTACACCAACATGATCCTTCATCAGCATGAAAATAATCTTAAATGAAAGCTATGTCAAGAAAGACATGGGCTCTCATCGTCACAAACTGACCAAGGCGGTCACATATTTATATCAGTAATGTGAGCTGGGGGAACCTGTAAATAGAAGAGCGTTCATGTAAGTACAATTTTAATTATCATTTCTCCTCTCTGTATTATTTCCTTTCTACCTCGCTCCCTACCCTCTGATTCCTCAAGGTGTTTACATCTGTTGGGACTGTTTATTTGTTGGATTGACTGGTCGATTTGCTAATTAATTGATCAGGTGTGAATTATTGACTGATTGAGTTGTTGATTGGTAGATTGATTGGTTGATTAATGATTTATTGATCTGTTTACATATTTGTTGACTCTCTGTTTAAATTATTATATATATTTCTTATTGTTTCATCTGTCTCGTTTTTTGTTAAATGGCATTACTGCTCATATACCATGTTGTGATCTGGGCTTGTACTTCAAAACAAAATGTTTAACTCTATACCCTGGTTAGTATGGAATGGGCTTGTAATTGGCTATTTCTTACTATATTTTACCATTCACTCCAATAAGTAAAGCAGACTATCTGAGAATTGAAAACTAGATACATATCACTGCAATTAATATTTTCTGTCTCTTCCGATCTGCTTTCGAAATGGGCCTTTCCCAGACTAGGCTGTAGTTTTGCATCTTTTGTATTAAAAAAACAAACAACCAAACTATTTTTATCAGGCGAATGCAGTAACCATAGATAACGTTAACTAAAACAGTTGCTTTTAAAATATAGTTACACTGTATCGCCTATCGGTAAAGTCCTGACTGATTATCATAATGCCGTCTTCTACCAGGCGTCTCAGTGCTTGCACACTAGATTTAGACCTAGGCCTACTTAGAGACACCTAATTTGAACTCATAGGCATGGCGCACTCAGCCCACTAATCGGCACTGCCAGCCAGTACCTCGGTAATAGGGCCTCTCTCTCAAGTGCTATCTATAACTTGTTTGAAGAGAAACAAACAGCTCCCAGTGAAAATCAAAAATCGTATCACTGGTCATGAAGCACAGTGTACTGACGATTAAACAATTAAGATTGAAAAGGTTTTGAGCAAGATTTGAACAGAGTTATTACAAACAAACAAACAAACAAACAAACAAACAAACAAACAAACAAACAAACAAACAAACATCCTAAACCACTATGTTATTATGCGGGCACATAATATTCACAAATAATAAATTAATGACGAGCAGATTAAACATAAAGAAAAACTCCATAAGTAAATAAATCAAGAAATCGATCCAACCAATCAGTCAATTGATCACTGTCATTTTACTCGTTAGTGAAGTAATCAATCGATCTGCTCTATTTAACATTCTAATTCAACATCTGTAGTTCACACAGAAAAACAACCTAATATCATGTAATGATTGGTATTACACAATTAGTGATTTTTTTTAGCTAATCTTGACAGGCCTTTTAGCGGGTTTGCATCGGAGGTTCTAAATAGTTCCATGTGTTTCACCATAATTATTGCTGCTGTTATAATGCCCGGGCAAAAATCGCCTACACTGTTCATAGTGGAAACTGATCCCGTCATAGAAATGAAATAAAACAGTTTAATTAAATAATTACTAAAAATCTTATGGTACAGTCCCCAAGCTTTCAAACCAACAGGTCTTCTTCAGGGGGTGTTAAAAGGGATGGAAACGATATATACATACCATAAGATTTTTAGTAATTATTTAATTAAACTGTTTTATTTCATTTCTATGACGGGATCAGTTTCCACTATTAACACTACTACTATTTACACCCGTCTGCAGTCTCTACACTTTATTTACACTGTTCAGTAAACTGGGGGCAACAAAGCAAATTCACCACCCAACACTGTCTATGTATGAATGACAAATCCTATCTTCGTAAGGTCTGTTCTGGAATCTGTCATTTGCGGCCCAATTATTATTTCGTTTTCATAGAAAGGGTACAATTCAAAAGGCTCTGGTAAAGTGAAGTTAGGTGACATTTGTTAACGAACCGTTGGAGTTCAAAGCGCTAGCTAAGTAGACAAAAATGTCTGACGAATAACGTGTAACGTCACAGCTGCTGTAATTGCTCATCCCTTCAAAAGGATACTGTAGATAGCTGATTCGCCCCAAGCTCTCTGTCTTAAAAAAGCCGATTTTCTGCCGCCTAGTCCTCTACACACAGAAATCATAAAGCTCGAATTGTATAAGTGTGTGCGTGTGTGTGTGTGTGTGTGTGTGTGTGTGTGTGTGTGTGTGTGTGTGTGTATGTGTGTGTGTGTGTGTCTGTTCCCAAAGCGTGTCTGAAGCCGGTCCTAGCATGTTTTTCTCGACTTTAAAATAACTAACTTATCTGGCAGAGCATTACAATTTTCTATAATAATAGTCATCACTGATTAAAAAAAAAAAGAAATAAAAAAACTCCGAACACCTCTAATCGTGCTGTTTACTTGAGTAGGTCTGAAACTGGCTCCACCGACCTAGCACCGTCATTTGGTATAACGTGCTCATCTTTAACCTTAATCACGCAAAAAGTATCTTCGGATACAACGACTTTTGTCAAACGCGATAAAGGTTGAAGGAGCCAAATTGTAAAAGCTTCTTTGAGCCATTTAATAAAAATTTCTTCTCTATCCACAGGAACTTTCCGAGATGGCCAAGACTAGTCTGCAGGTCTGGTGCCACCACTGTGATTAAATTATATACTGTTTACGGTGGGGATCCTTCGGTTAGATTTTTTCTGAAGTTTAAATTACATGAAAAGGGGTTAAAAAGTTGGCCTTCTTTTGCAGATCACAGGTCCTCACAAATGAAATCCGCTGAAGCCATTGGGGAACACTGCCTGCAACAATTATTTTTTTACAAATTCAAAACTGAATTTCACCACTTTTGCCGTGTGGTTTCGTGTTATATGATTATTTCTACATCCAGGTTGCAGGAGCCTAATTGGTAACAAAAACTAAGCTATCCGAGTCGATAGTAGCAGAGTATAAATGTGTAGAAATAATGGCTCAAAGAAGCTTTTACAATTTGGCTCCTTCAACCCCAAGAGAAAGACTGCTGTTTCCTACCATAGACCTTTACCCTCAACATTACTGCTCTAACAAGCCAAGAATTGTTGTGAGGTCTTGATCGGAGTTTGACAATGACAAAACCTTGTAAAAATCTTCCAGTTATGGCTTTCTGGGTAGGTGAAAAACGAGTTTCCATAGTAGATTATCGGACAGTATGAGTCTTAACAACCCTAGATCTAGACTAATTCTTTTGGATTCATCCTGATCTGTTGAAATCACTGGTCTAAGATCTAGATCTAAATCAGGAAATGATTTGACTGTTGAGTTAGCTTGGAGAATCTGTTCAGCATCTCTCCATCACATCTCCCCCT
>JAWQUT010000301.1:71357-74007 GCA_033807755.1 Ellobium chinense | reverse complement strand
AAACACACACCCACACGTCATGCAGAAGCAGCCTACTGATGTAATTTGGTCCAGGTAAGAAAACTCATAAGGTGCATTGTGATTAATCAAATTCCAGTTTATTCAATCAGCAACCATACTTTAGAAATTTCTTGTGTGCTTGCTTGTCACCCCACATCACACAGATACATAGTTTAATTGTTCATTTGCTGATTTCACTTTCCAACACTTTTCACTACTATTTATAAATGATAGGAGGGTCATGATCACTTCCAGATGCTGGAAGATATCAAATGATATGGGCTTATAATTTTACCTTCTCTTAGGGACAACAGATCATCAAAAGAGTAAATTAACCCCACTATAACATTGGAAAATGTTTGAAATGGACTTTTAATAATATTCTCAGTGCTGGTAATGGATTTTTGTGAATGTTTAGCATGCCTTTTGCAATTTTTTTTTTTTTTTGCACTGTCACACAGTAATTTGTACCCATACCTTTATTACAGGTTGCCCAGATATTTTATTAGGACTGTTTGGGCAAGACATGCAACACACTTACAGTTTCAGAAACTCAATGTATGGAAGAAACAACATGAGGTTGTATGAACCTGCTCCACTTAAAGGTAAGGTTTTCTTTTCAATTTACTGAAATTGATAATGTTATTTAAATCTCTCAGGCTTGTCAGTGAGTGAACTAATTCATGTAATATTTTACCCAGCACTGTAGAATGTCCTGACCAAAAGTCTGCAAGTCCATTTTAACATGCATCAGTTCGATCTGCAGTTAACTTTGATCATCTTGCGATCATTCCGTCTGAACTCAGTGCGTTTCTCTTCTGTTGGTCCAAAGACATTTAGCAATAGAATGAAATAGGCAAAACCTCACAGACTTGAAGCCCACGTAATGGAACCTCTCACCTTATGAATGTGCCTTCCTTTTTTATTTTTGTGAATTGCAACTTAAATAAAAAAAAACAACCAAAAAAAAACATGCATGGGTTTAAAAAGAACACCTGTGTGTATTGTCACGCTAATATTATGATCATTAATAGTGTCCTAGCTGTCCCCATAATTTTTTTTTTTTTAAGTTTGAAAAGCAAAAACGAAAAAAAAAAGTCATCATCCTGACATGCACTTGAAATACGCAGTACCAACTGCCTGTTACGAAAAAAATTGTTAATGAGCTGGTGGATTCACCTAAAGACAGTCTTGCTGTCTTTGTATATTAACTCTTAGCTGGTTCACATGTTTCATCGAATGGAGAGGAATGTCCACAGTGTAACGCAAACAAACAAACAAAAAAACATCACAACGGGTGTTTACCGTGCGCCGGGGCGCAAGATGAAAAGGGGGTAAATCGAGTAACAGTGGGGTGGGAAGGATATCTCGTCTTCAATGTTTAGGCGGTAAACACGAAGTGTCGATGTTAGGGATTAGAAGGATTTTGTGTGTATGTTGAAGAAATAGATTTATAGACATGCTGGTGTACTGGATTAAGAAGAATAATAAAGGCATGTTATTGTGTGTGTGTGTATGTATGTGTGTGTGTGTGTGTGTGTGTGTGTGTTGTGAGTATGTGTGTTTGGGTGTGTGTATGTGTATGTGTGTGTGTGTGTGTGTGTGTGTGTGTGTGTGTGTGTGTGTGTGTTTGTGTTGTGTGTATGTGTGTTTGGGTGTGTGTATGTGTGTATGTGTGTGTGTGTGTGTGTGTGTTGTGTTGTGTGTATGTGTGTTTGGGTGTGTGTATGTGTGTATGTGTGTGTGTGTGTGTGTGTGTGTGTGTGTGTGTGTCTGCCCAAAACGTGTCAACGCAAATGGAATATGGTTTGTCCTAACAGTAATAGCAACCCATACTGTACGACGCTTGAAAGTATGCGAACCGTTGATTGCCGATAGACTGGATTTATTAGGTCGTTACGAGGCTCTTCCTCTGACACTTGCAGTATATTTTACTGTTTCTGTGCTCCCTGATGCCATGAACGCCTGCCCCAATCTCTAGTTAGATATCAATAGTAGTTAATAGCAGACGGTCTGTAAGGTACCCTTGCATCTTTCCAATCATCTCTGGTCTGTGTGTGATAGATACGGATGGCCGCAAAGTCACGTCTCATCCAGTCTACCTATATGCCTGTGATCTTTATATTAAAGACATCAACACTCATCGGGTCATGTGGCTGGTGGACGCGCAAGTCGAATGTTTACACAAATCTCATCTATCCCGCCAAGCTAAGTCGATTGATCAGAACACGAAAGCGGCTCTAAAGAAAGAATACTGACCAGAGCTTGTGACCGTGATCACATTTTGAATGCTTCTTACGAAGCGGAGGAACACGAAACAGATAACAGGAAAAGCCGAAAACCAGACTTCCGACATTTATCAACATCTAATTAAACATTCTACTTATTAGTTATAACGAAGTAAGTTGAATGCGTGCTTCACCTCGAAAACTTTTTNAGATTTTATACTCTGCTACTAACGACTCGGATAGTCCAGTTTTTTTGACCAATTAGGCTCCTGCAACCTGGAATGTACTAGATTACAGACAAATACCACGCAATTTGTAGGACAGGAAATATACAAAAATAGCGATGATCTTGTTATCAGTTCTCGTAATTACGATTAATGTCAGAATAACTAGGTCTTTAGCAATATTGAGCTATAAAACAT
>JAWQUT010000301.1:56357-66357 GCA_033807755.1 Ellobium chinense | reverse complement strand
CAATCAATAGATTTTTGTGTACAGAAGTCACTGGATAAACGCAGCATCTATTAATCGTGCTCCCAGGGAGTTACGATTAAGTCAAGTTGACTGTGCTACTGTTGCCACATTGGTTAATTCTACTACAACTGGTATCACAATGTTATCCACCATTGCATCTACCATAATGTCAGAGTCTTAATTTAAACAGACACTTATAAGATATTGCACATAATTTAAACAATTGTGCACTTTCTCTTCCATACAGACCTTGATCGACCCTATCATTCTCCCTTTCGACATAGCACTGGTATGTATTTTACTAAGAGATAGGGATAGATAGATAGATAGATAAAGAGAGAGCGACAGACAGACAGACAGACAGACAGACAGACAGACAGACAGACAGACAGATAGACAGAAAGACAAAAAGAAAGAAAGAAAGAAAGAAAGAAAAAAGAAAGAAAGAAAGAAAGGAAGAGAGAAAGAAAGAAAGAAAGAAAGAAAGAAAGAAAGAAAGAAAGAAAGAAAGACGGAAGGAGAACGAGAAACATTGTACTGATTTCAGCTAATCACTTTCCTCGTCCGTTCATTATTTCTATGCACAGAAATGTTCATGTAATTGGCAAATAGTAAATTACTATGAATAAATTTAAGTTGTTGTTGTTGTTGCTATTGTTGTTGTTGTTGTCTGTATAATGTACCTCATTACTTGTGTCTTAACTACGTATGATGGAAAATGCTCGTGAAGGTCATTTGATAAGCAAACTAAATTTAGACGTAAGTCTCCTTCTTTTTTTTTGTTTTTAATTTGTTTCTAATTAACTACACTTATATAATATGGAAGCGTTAAATGGCTATGTAAGTTTATGATATGAACTGAGAAAGGGAAATCCGCGAAATGGAAAAAAAAAAGTGTGTATGTCTTTTTGTATGTGCCTGTCTGTGTGTGTGGAAGTGAGAGACTGATAGCATACACAATAAGCAGTTTCACAGAATACTAGGTACCTAATAAACAAAGGGAAATACGACTTAAGTTGGAAAAATTCAGTCATCTCGTATTGAAAGGAAGAAATTCGATCGTACTATAGATCGTGTTAAAGTAAAGAAAATGCATGTTGCAAAATATGTATAGTTTACAGAATGCTATTTGTTCTATAAAGAAGAGGTAATATGACTACCAAGTTCCTTAAACAATATCATCCAGTACAAAAATGGGAGCAGGGATGACCATTAAAATGATGGTATATCAGAAGAGTAGCTCTCTTTTGTTTTATCCCCAGGCTCAAATCAGAATTTTTGATGGTCTTATTACCGCCGGAATTGACGTTCTTGCAGCACTCACAAAAAGAGAGGCATATCTTTTTTTTTTAACATTATATTTGCATATATATTTACATATCGCAGTTCTAATATAACCAGTCTTATCCCAATCTTGATATTATTCTTGCCTATTAAATACTATCAGTAAGCTGAGAAATACCCACCCCTTATATTTAAACCTGCTATTGACGTTTTACTCATAGGAAAGTGACTTCCTTGGTACCCTTCTGCAAGTACTTCAAGTGGCAACACCAATCATTACTGAAGCTATTTCCAAAAGAGAGGTAACATTTATAAACGCATGATGTCAAATTATTTCTTACAATCACAGTGTGTGTGTGTGTGTGTGTGNAGTGACTTCCTTGGTACCCTTCTGCAAGTACTTCAAGTGGCAACACCAATCATTACTGAAGCTATTTCCAAAAGAGAGGTAACTTTTATAAACGCATGATGTCAAATGGTTTCTTACATTTACAGTGTGTGTGTGTGTGTATGTGTGTGTGTGTGTGTGTGTGTGTGTGTGTGTGTGTGTGTGTGTGTTGGTGTATGTGTGTTTGTGTGTGTGAAAATGTATCTGAATTAGAATTTTCTGTCGGTTTCTCTATTCATGTTATTAGTATCATTTTTGGTTTTCTCCTTAATATAATTTAATTCCAGAAACAATAATGTTATGCATCTATCGAACTTTGTTTTCTTTGTATTATTGTTAATTGTTTATTTGTTGTTTTTTTTTTTAAATTGCACTACATGTACTGGAACAACTACAATATTCTTTATCTGGTTTTCCTAATTGCACTTCATCCTATTCATAATATTTTATTTAACTGTTGTTCTTGTTAATTACAAAGCCCGTTTTCGCTACATAATGTTCCGCTTTAATATTCGAATGTTCGTCTTTCTATCTTTCCTTGTTTTACATCCATCAGTTCTTGCTTCTTTTATTACATCCATCGATCCATCCTTCCATCGATCCATCCATCCATCCATCCATCCATCCATCCATCCATCCATCCATCCATCCATCCATCCATCCATTCATTCATCCATCCATCCATCCATCCATCCATCCATCTATTCACCTGTTGTTAAGTAACAAACTGCAAAACCAATTTTCGATATATTATTATATTGTTAGCTTAAAAATTCCTATCTAGTGAC
This sequence comes from Ellobium chinense, assembly GCA_033807755.1. Classification (NCBI taxonomy): domain Eukaryota; kingdom Metazoa; phylum Mollusca; class Gastropoda; order Ellobiida; family Ellobiidae; genus Ellobium; species Ellobium chinense. Next base: position 63,897 of record JAWQUT010000301.1, on the reverse strand, counting down.
TCAAGAAGATTTTCTTTAGTTTGCACCAGACCTTATCAGACACGCGTATGGCTTAACTAAAAAGAGAGAGGGATAACTTTTTGGGGGTTTGAATTTATAAAAACTACAAGTAGTCTCTATTTCAGCCAAGTCTAGGACTTGCATCTTTCTATCGGAAAGCACCACTATTCGCACTGGTGGTACACACGGTGAAAGCCATGCCCATTCTATTGATTCAACTCCTTTTCCTACCGATGATTATGTTCGCTCTGGCGATGCACTCTGCTACGTACATATTCTTAACCCGGCATCTGATACAAATGCTCAATTTCAACCTCGGGGACCGGAAGTAAACATTTCAGGGTCGAACCGCAAAAACCAATAACGTATCGTCCAATTAAAATCACCGAAGTGGGACCGTATTTACGAAACAAAGAAGATTTACGTACTAATCAAAATAATACTCGCGAACCGTTTAAGGCGAAAAAATTATCAAAAGAAACACCTTGAGACCAAAAGGTAAGTGTATGCAAATTTTTGGATTCGTTGGTGCACAACAGTCAAAATATGGCTCCNTCATTTATTCATTACAGTTTGACTTCCTAGACCATTCTATGCAGATTCTTCCAGTTGCCCAACCAATTAATGACCTGCTCCTTTCAGAGAGAGAGGTAGGCCTTAGTATTCAACTCTTCAAAATCTGAAGTTACATACTTAACATCGAATAAGATGAACTTTTAAAGCAAACTAAATTTAGGCTTAAGTCTCCTTCTTTTTTTTTGTTTTTAATTTGTTTCTAATTACCTACTTATATAATGTGGAAGTGTTAAATGGCTATGTAAGTTTATGATATGAACTGGCAAAGGCAAATCCGCGAAATGGAGAAAAAAAAAGTGTGTATGTCTTTGTGTATGTGCCTGTCTGTGTGTGTGGAAGTGAGAGACTGATAGCATACACAATAAGCAGTTTCACAGAATACTATGTGCCTAATAAACAAAGTGAAACACGACTTAAGTTTGAAAAATCCAGTCATCTCGTATTGAAAGGAAGAAATTCGATGGTACTATAGATCATGTTAAAGTAAGGAAAATACATGTTGCAAAACATGTACAGTTTACAGAATGCTATTTGTTCTATGATGAAGAGGTAATATGACTTTTCCTACCACGTTTTTAAACAATCTTATCCAGTACAAAAATGGGAGTAGAGATGACCATTTAAATGACGGTATATCAGAGAAATAGCTCTCTTTTGTTTTATCCCCAGGCTCTAAGCAGAATATTTGATGGTCTTATTACCACCGGAATTGACATTCTTGCAGCACTCACCAAAAGAGAGGCATACGTTTTTTTTATTTTTTAACATTATATATTCATATATATTTATATATCGCAGTTCTAATATAAGCGGTCTTATCCCAATCTTGATATTATTCTTGCCTATTAAATACTATCAGTAAGCTGAGAGATAACCTCCCCTTATATTTAAACCTGCTATTGACGTTTTACTCATAGGAAAGTGACTTCCTTGGTACCCTTCTGCAAGTACTTCAAGTGGCAACACCAATCATTACTGAAGCTATTTCCAAAAGAGAGGTAACCTTTATAGACGCATGATGTCAAATGGTTTCTTACATTTACAGTGTGTGTGTGTGTGTGTGTGNTTATAAAAACAATAATCACTGTGTGAAAAGAAGTCGTAAACAAGATACATTGTCCGCTTATAAAATATACTGATAGGAATGGTTTTTCAATAATATTATAATAAATTGGACATATGTATATATATATATGTTTATATATAGGTTTTCGATCCGAACTTCCTTTCCGCTGCTTTGCAACTCATTGCTGGTCCCTCACCAATTATCGACACTCTTCTTTCAAAGAAAGAGGTATGCAAACACAAGATCATCAAAGGGAGGAAGGGAGAGGGAAGAAGAGTGTAAACGAGAGAGAAAGCAAAAGGGAGACAGACAGAGGAAGTGACAGTGTGTGTGTGTGTGTGTGTGTGTGTGTGTGTGTGTGTGTGTGTGGTGTGTGTGTGTGTGTGTGTGTTGTGTGTGTGTGTGTGTGTGTGAGAGAGAGAGAGAGAGAGAAAATGTGTCTAAGTTAAGATTGTCTCTCTGTTTATCTGTCTGTCTACCTCCCTGTTATCAATATCATTTTTCTCTTTAAAATACTTTGATTATGAAAACAATGATGCTATGCATCTATCCAGCATTTTTCTAATCTTACCGTTGTCAATTTTTTGTTGTTGCTGTTTATTATTTCTTCATCTATCCATCTATCGATATGCATATGAGCGTTTATTATTGTTTGTTTGCTTGTTTAATTGCACTGCATTTATTGGAACCACCACAGTCCTGCTCCATATCCTTTTCTTATAACTACCTTATAATTGCTCCTCATCCCATCTCCACACCATTCTTGCTATTATCAGAAACGATGACAGTGGTGTTTTATTTGTTTTTGTTTCTCTTTGTAGGCGGGAGATGACTGGCTCAGTGATTTGATTGCAATTGCAAACCAACCCATTATTCTTACAACTGTGTAATGGAACCAAATTGATTGCTGGGTAAGGCAGGAAATGTTATTAAGTGTTTAGGACTAACTATCAATTAGCTTAAAATTTCAGAGTACTAGTGTGCGAAACTGAATGATACTGAAATACCTTCTAGCAGGCGGAAGAAATACATATCAAGATACAATGGAGTATCCAGTCATTAAGTGTCATGGGCATTCGTCAGCTCTATACTTTGATTTCTGGTACGATTTTGTGAGATACCTGCTGGATGATTTAATTATTGCTTCATTGTTTTCTTTTCCAACAGAAATTAATACGGGTCTCATCACTGAATGCATGGAAGCAAAACATCTCCACAAAACGGAATATTAGAGTAAATGATAAAATGTAATAAAAGCAGAGCGCTGCATATTTTAGATCGGATTGTAATGCATTTATATTAGGCGAAAGAGTGATGAATAAATCTTCTGTTCCGGCAAATTTAAATGTTGATTAATTAATCAACCTTGTACCGTGTGTGATTTGTTGTTGTTGTTGTCGTTGTTGTTGTTGCTGTTGTTGTTGTTGTTGCTGTTGCTGTTGTTATTACAGTTGTTGTTGTCATTGTTATTGTCGTTGTTCCGGTTTTTGCTGGTGGTGGTGATAGTATTTTCACTCAAAGTTTCACTCAAACTACTTGCCTGGCATGCAAGTTTATATATTCTACGCTCCAATTATTTTCTTCAAAGCCACCTTCCCCAATTGTGATGCAGTGTCCTTCTCTTTTATTTTTATTATATCATTCCACCCTATCCTTTTGTCAGTGTATTCCAGTTCCATATTTTGATCTACCTTTGGCCTTGATTAATAAAGAACAACAACAACAACAACAAAAAAAAAAAAAGATTGTCCTAGTACTCAGGGACAAAACATTACTCTTACAGTAACACAGGCACCGCATTCCTGAAGTTCAGCGTTACAGTTTCTAACAGCATAATGTTATTTGCCTGTCCTCAAACAATACATATCGTCAAATGTATGTTGAAGAAGCGAATCCGGAACTTCATTACACTACGAAAAGGCGAACGCACAACCCCTCAGTATGACGAAGAAGTGTACCACCGAAACATCCGTTTGGAGAAATGTGTTTGAAAACTTTGATCAACGTTGATCCTACTTTTATCACTGATTGCTTTCATACTTTTTTTTAAAAACAAAACACTATATTTCCGACAGATTTTTTATTTACCAACAATCCCTGCATTTTTGTTGGCAATATGGACTACTGTAAAAAATGAATTTTTGATCTGAAATAAGTTGGTCATTGATTCGCCTCTCCGTAGTACTGCAAGGTGGCTGTGTGGCTGTTCATTAGACATTCACCCACCTGTAAAGCACTTGCCTTCACGTCGTGCAGAAACTGGGTTCTTTCATGGATTTACCATTCAATCACACGAGTTTCTTCTTTATTTTTGGTATCTATTACTTCTATTTTTATGCAAAAAATGCCTCTTAATCATCATCATCATCATCATCATCATCATCATCATCACTATAAACTGAGAAAAATTAAAAGCTCAACCTTAATTCAGGGAATTTATTAAAAACCTAGTAAAGAAAATGACATCCAAACGTTTCGGCTATAAGGCCTTTATCAATAGAAATGAAACAAGCGTTAAAACTTTCACAATAAAAGCAACCACATTAAGAAGAAAAAGAAAAGACAAGCATGGAAGAGTGAGTTAAAAGTCAGTTATGATCGATTACGTGAGACAGTCTTAAAATTGCTGGTAAAGACGATAAGAATTGAACCTGGATCACGGGATAAAACAGGTGGTAGAGGAGTGAATTAAGGTAAGAAGAGGAGACTTGTGTGTAAAAGGGGGGAGGGAGTATGAGGGGCTCTCCCAAGAAAAACTGAGCTCCAAGCAGTCAATAAAATAGGTGGAGGGTGGAAAAAGCAGCGTGTCAAGTTAGGAAGTCATATATGTAAAAGAGACAAGCTTGGTATATCTCAAAAGTAAAAAAAAAATAATAAAAAATAAAAATATCTACGAATGGTGGAGGCCTAACTACACGCTATCACTAACATAATATTATCGTTATTAAAAGTACATGTAATGCAAGGTGGGCATATAAAATACGGAAAGAGGATTTAAATGAAAATCGAGGGAGAGTCCAGGCTGGCTTACTTATAAAGCATAATCCCACGAGGAGGGAAAGGGAAAAAAAAGGGGGGGGGGATCAATTTTCAATAGGAAGGTTATTGAAGTGGGGCTCTTCAATATTAAGACCTCCACGGCAGCGGTGAGACCCCAGGTTCCACATCCAGTAGGACTCCCGCTCGTTAAGGGCAGTCCCACTGGGGGAATTGACAACTTCTATGCCTTGGAGCATCATGTCCCTCACACCGCTGTGACTGAGTATCTGTTGTTGTTGAATCTGGTTCATCATCATCATTATCATCATCATCATCATCATCAACAACACCAACAACAACCACTACAACACCAGCACTAGCAACACCATCATTATCTCATTTAGCCACAACCCCAAAAAGTCAAGATTATTAATCTTTGCTTTCCATAATATAAAAGAATGGTGTAAAAACATTAAATGGATGGGAATATTCATTAATATTCTGACTTCTTTATTGAGCAGAGAATAAGATTATTATGTTATGCATTTTTGTTTTTATTTAATTACCTATCTATGTTAACAAAAACCATTCCAAATATGTAGATCCATATTATTATCCACCCATCCATCCATCCATCCACCCATCCATCCATCCATCCATCCATCCATCCAGCCATCCACCTATCCATCCATACATCCATCGGTCCGTCCGTCCGTCTATCCATCCATCTATCCATCCATACACACATCAAGATCGTTTATTCCAGATTTATTGAATAAATAAATAATCTAATACTAATATTCGATTGATTTCTTAAATTTAAGGCATATTGAGGGCGATAACAGGGGGTCGGTTTTTGTTTCTTATTTGTACAGAAGACAACGCTGCCGTCGTAAGGGAAAACGACGAATGGTCAAAAATGGGCTTTTTTTTATCATTTTTACATATTTTGTAGAGTACATTAATCTGCATCTAATGGTATAATTATTTTTGTCATAACTCAATTAGTTTTTACGTAATTAAGCGCTCGTCGCTTTCCCTTACACCCCATGCCCGAAATCATTAGAGCACTGTACCTAAGAACGACGAATGGCAGTTTGATCGTCGTTCACCGACCGTTCGGCGTTTTCCTTTACATCGTAAATTCATTCCTGCCGCCAAACGCGACGAACCGTAGTTGATATCACAGTTGCGCCAGCTTATCAGATTAAAAGAGGGGGCCATATTTCAGTTATAAGCACACAGTGACAATCCCTAGATCCTTTAAGCGGATTAAAAGCGGATCACACATGATAATCAACACAGTGGCGTGTATTTCATCTTCTTTTAACTGAAGGAATCGATAATGGATTTCGATGATCTGCACTCCGCAATTACGGAAGCTGGTTGCATTGTGATTGAGCTATCCCCTCAAGACTTTTACACTTTTTCTTCTGGTCTGAGTGATTATAGTCTGCGAATGGCAGGAAGAAACAGACCATATCTCAATGACATTGCTCATCTTGAACTCAAAAGAGGTCACAAAGAAATGTTTTTCAAGACTTCGCACAAGCAGAACAATGTCATGACGTTTTCCTTCCTTAAGAAGAATTATGACTCTGCAAGTGTAACGAAGAAGACAAATGCCCGAGGTGTTGACAAAAAGAAAAAAAGATAATAGTATTGAGAAGCTTGTTCCACTTACGCCGAACTCCAGAAGAGCCTTTTGGTTGAGGCTACCTGAACCTGCAAAGAGCAGAGATCTCCTTAATCATAGAGATTGATCTTAATGTGCTTAATTTTAATTATTTTGGAAGGATGCAATAAGTTTGGAACTTATCTAAAGTACAGTAACTGTTTACATGAGATCATGCGGTATTGATGATGAGCATTAGAAATGCCTATAAGCATGACCCTCAATTCCAGTGTTGCAGGTTGTTCTGCATGTAAATAGCGGAGAGTAATAATTATACTCATACCTGAGTCATTCTCATTTTATATGAGCCATTTACTGCAGTATTTGATAACACTCGCACTTCATTTGTATAAGTATGTTTCTAATACACTCTAAGTAATAACTAGTGAAATTGGTTACTTCATTGATAAAAATAGTGGCTCAAAAGTTTGCACCTACAGTTGCTTGTGTGAAAGAATGGATACGATAAATTGAAATGGTTCTGAAATAATCTGTAGATAAGATTTTTATGAACACATTTTCTTTGACATTCTATGAAGACATGCCTTGTAAGGATCGTTATGGGGGTATACATCCATTACAATGTTTTGAAAACTCAGTGAGTCTCATGTCAATACCTATTTTTGTTAGAAAATCAAAAGGGAAAAAAAGTGGGGGAGGGGGAGTGTACGTTTTACCTTTTACTTATCATGAATCTCAAAAAAATGACTTTTTTTTTCTTTTTGCTTTACATAATGAAAAGATCTGCTTCGTAAAATTCATACTTTTTCACCATATAATGGTTACATAGTTTTATAAGCAAAAAATGACATGTAATTGGAAGTGCTGATATGCATTATGCTTTGGTATATTGCATCACTTGTAAAACAAAAAAGAATTTTGACAACAGGAACGGGTTTTATTATACGACTGTAACGAGTTAAGGAATTTATCTTGTTTACAGTAGTTAAAAAAATTCATGATTTTATTGCTTTGCATAGTCTCAAACTGAATCCTTGTTAATAAATGTATGATTTTACCGGTCTGTACCTTCCTTTGTTTATTTAGTTCTTTTCAGCATTTCTATCGATCTGCTGTTTTGCTGTTGCTTTGTGAGTGTTGCTGTGATTGTTGTTGGAACTGTTATTGCTGCTGTTGTGCCAGCAGTCGTTGTTGCTGTTGTAGCGATAATATCAATGTTATTTATTTCGGTTATGTCCAGGTTAATGGATTGCCTATTCTAAACTCCTCTCTCTCTCTCTCTC
>JAWQUT010000301.1:31517-43667 GCA_033807755.1 Ellobium chinense | reverse complement strand
CCCCCATCTTTTCTTCATCAACATTCTGCCTTGTGTTACTATCCTTTCTTTGTACCTCCCCTCCCCTATCTATTAAAAAGGAAAAAAAAAACTAGTCATGTCCAACCTGAAGGAGTAGCATTTCTTATTTCTCATGACATGTCAACATTGTGGTACTGCTTCTCTGGGATCCGCTCATGATCAAACCATTCAGCCACACTGATTTCTTCAAAATTTTTATTTTCATCATTCATCATTCATCAGAGTTATAAGTATGATATGTTTGTTTGTCTACTTACTCTCGGAAGTCAGTAACACTAATTATTCTGCCCGAATCATAACTGCTCCGACATCGCCATTAGTATCGTGGGAGACTGATTAATCTCAGCTTCGTGAGTTCCCCAGACTCTAGACTCAGTGACCACTGGCCAGCAAAGATCAGGCTAGTGCTGTATTTGCAGACTGCATGTAGGCGTCCAGGGTCACGCCGCTTAATCTAGTTATTCCATGCATGCCTTGACCAAATTTGCGGAGCTCTTGAAAGGGGATGACTATCATGTTTTCAAGGGTACGCCTGCCGTGATTCGTCAACACTGTAGAATAATGTTGTCGGGTTGTAGAGTCTGCCGGTTGTCCTCCGCCTCTTTCCTCCTCTCAGTCCTCCTCCTTATCCTCGCTTTACGCTTCTCCTCTCGACTGCCGAAGCTATTAAAACAAGTTTTTTTCTACCATTGATCCCCGTTTCTTTCATGCCAATTCGCGCTCAGCCTTCTCCATATTTCATGAACATGATTTTATTGTTTAATGAAGTTTCTTCAGCTTTGTCTCGACCAAATTTTCCGTGTCCTTAACAGGAACTGACAGTCAGTTTTGAGAGCTACTCTGATATGATTCATCCGCTTTGAGGAAAATGTCATGATATTGGTAGCATTTCCTCGCTGCCCCTCTCCTTCCCTAGTTAATAATCCTTCAATAATTCCACCGCTTTTCTCCTTATCGTTTGGCCCGTAGCTCCCGTCATCCCCATTTTCCCTAAAACGTTAACTCATCCTCAGATTTATCTTGTTTAATTAAGTGCTTCCAGTGCAGTATCCTGCAAGCTTCCCAGCACTTTCGCTGGAGTGAGTGTAAAGTAGTAAGTGAGATCTTGAGGGTCTGGTCTTGTACCCAGTTCGCCAGCAGGCAAGTTATTTCTGTCCGTTTGGCTCTGAACCAGGCCAGAGAGTATATATTTTTTTGCATCTTTCACAAGGCTTCGCTTATAAAAGTGCCTGCTCTCAGGATGTCGTCTTCAGTCGATACGTCGATGCCTTTCTCCTTTTTTCTTGCTCTCTTTCTCTCCTTCCATCTTACTCTCTCTCACTCTTCCCCTCCCCCTCCTCTCTCTTACTGTCTCTCTCTCTCTCTCCCTCTTTCTCGGTCACTGTCGTAGCTACAAATTGAAAGTTGGACTTCCATTTTTGAGCCTGTATGTTACAAGGTTGATTCGTCTACCTTTCCCATCTCTTCTGGTCATTCATTCGTCTAAGTTTTATTTCATTGACTCTGTCAGTGTAAGTCAAAGCTCACGACTCGAGCTTTGAGTCTCTGCCACTTTAATTCTATTGTTTCTTTATTGCTATCGTATCTAAACCAGTACCGCTCATTCATTCCACTCACTGTCTGGGGGTGCAAGTCAAAGTTCACGATTCGAGCTTTGACGCGCTATCTTTATAGATCTTGTCCGTTGTGCCTTTCCCTACCGCGATTGTTACCAAATCGTTATCACACAGTCCTTCCACTGACTCTGTTGTTGCATGTCAAATTTCATGATTCCCTACTCTTTAGTTTGTGCCTCTACAGTTCCTTGTTTCCTCTCTCCCTCTCGTTATCACTCGATCCATCTCTCTCCCGTTGCTTATTGAAATTCGTAGCGTGTCATCTGGTGATCTGACCGTAGTCTTGACAATATTTATTTACCCGTGGCCTTCCTGAAGTGACCATCAGGTTCAAGGAACAGCGAGCGTGATCTGTCAACATTTAGACTGATGCTCGTCATTATTCCTTTCATCTTGGTGTCTTAGTCTGGGGTTTGTCGTCCTTTCTGTCTCCTCTTATTTTCTCTCTTGCTTTCCGTCTCATGTTGTGTCTGGATGTGAGTTGATTGGGTCTCTTTACATGAATATTGAAGAAACGCCGCTAGTCTAAGTTTTACTTTGTTATTCATCCATGTGGTGTACAAAAAGCGTATGAGGATGTTCTTTTTCTGGCATTGATTGAATAGAGGAGCCTCATCTTATCTCTTGATTACCTTCATTTTGCGACCGCCATTATGAGCTTTTTCTGGCATTGTGTGATTAAGTAAGTTAGGCCGGCCTTCCATAGGACGGCACACGGCACACGGCACACAACGCACCTCACGCGTGAAAACAAAAGTAGACACAACGATTTAGAGTACCGCCTTACATAGGACGACACGGCACAGCGGTAACGAAAACCTCGTGTGTTGAAAAGTCAACTTGTTCACTTTTTGTGAGGTGTGTGGCAGGTGTACTCGAGATGGACGACTACAAGAAGAAGCTTATTGAGCTTGTGAGAGCCCGGCCACTTATTTGGGACCCCCAAAATCCAGACTACCATAACAAGGAACAAAGAAAGCAAGTTTGGGAAGATATTGATCGTAAATTTCCACCAGATGAGTTTATTGTACTGTGCAAAGTCCCCCCTCCCTCCCCCCACCAGTTTACGGTATTCTATTAATTTTGATATAAACAGGTTTCACAGTCAAAATGGTTAACATTTCAGCATGACCAATTTATTTCCATTCAATGTGAAACATTTCTGAACACAAGGTTGTTTTGCCATTCTTTTATTAGCAATGCTAGCGCAATCAAAGTATTGTATCTTCATCAGAAGAATCCATGCTGACGAAAGGAAGTGTGACTGCCTATGCCGTTCCGACTTGTCACGTGTCGCGTCTCCTATGTGAGGGGGGTCAAGACCTGTCGCACGTCGCGTGCCGACATGTCGTGAGCCGTGTGCCGTGTGCCGTCCTATGGAAGGCCGGCCTTAAGTTTTGCCTTACTACTGCTTCTGTGTAAAAGATTAACCAGTTCCATTTTATGACGTGGGATCCCCTGAGTAACTGCATGTCATGCCAACGACAGGACTGACACTCTCACCAATGGCCAGTTGGGGCTGATCCATTACGTGGACGGCATTAGCAGTTTTGACTGCACTTTGTCGTCCTGTTTTCTAAAATTCTGGGCCGCAGCTTCCTTCATCCTTATTTCATGTGAAAGGTCAACCCATGTCATCTGCGTCATTAGACAGTACTTTTATTATTCTGATTCAGTCCGCCTTCTTCTGGTACTACGATGAGATGGTCATTATGTCAACATGTAGACTTTTATGACTTCCTTCCAAGAGCCTCCATCCATCGGTCTCTCTCTCTAATCCTCTTAACCTCCAATCCCACTGCCCCCTCTCTTCCTCCTCCATGGCTGCCGTTCCGTGTTGGAGGTCATGTCAGGTCATGTCGTATAATCCAGTTATTCGGGCCATTCCTTGACCAAATTGACCCAGCACTCGAGTGGTAGATGATCAACATTTTATAGGGGGTACCAGCGACGCGATTTGTCAACATTTTAGAATATTCATCGCTGCTGTATTAGTTCTTGCCCGGGACCTTCGTCACTTTATCTTCATGGGCTTTCTTTTCTTTAGCACAACCTTGAACTTCTTACTGGTCATCGTCAAACAAGCTGGTCACTTCGGTAATGATTCACCCTTCCACCTACCCTTGCCTGTAGTTCAACAACAAACTGGGTTGGTTTATCTATATACTACAAGTCCATCGACTCAGGGCTGGGATAAGGTTACTATGCATGTTAACACTAGCTTTTTACACATCAGCCAGTGTATGATAATGTGGGATGTTATCCAGCTAATTATGAAGGAACATTTACAAATAACAGAACTCACCATAATTATATGCTGACCAAGGAGATCAACATGTGGAAGACGAACACCTGCCTGAGGCAACTGCGTTTCTAAGGCACGAATAGTGATCGTCATTAATTTCCAAGTTCCATTTTTTGACCATAATCGCAAACTAATGGCATACGAAGCATGTCTTTTGCTGCATTCTCTGAATCTTTCTCTTGCATTATCTATGTCTAACATAGAAACTTCAGCAGCTGGTTGATTCTCTTACATTCAAAACCGGCTCTTGTCGTCTCTCCCGTTTTCTTCATCTTTTGACCCCTTTGCTCCTCACCGTGCTGAGTTTGCCCCATGTAGTTCGGTAATTTGAAACACTTCTTGACCATATTGACCCGAGCTCTTCAGACGTGATGACCTGCAGGTTCTAGAGACATATTATTTTAGTGTCAGGAACTTGGAGAAGACGAACCAGATGTAGAGGAGAAGAAGTGGCAGAGGTTACACTTTTTTCTAGGGTTTTCAGTCTTAGATGAACACGGTGATCTACTGAGATATTGTAAATAAAACTGTCGTTGACATCAGTGAGTTTGGCGGAGAGACATCCGGAAGACCTTTGGTCACATTCTGCTGGGGACTACCTTTAGACTTTAACATCTTGCCTGGTCTTGTCGTCTCTTTCTTTTTGCCTCTTAATCCCTCACCCACATTGTTCATTTCCCGGTATAGAGAACAAGCAAGATGCTCTTATGACCATCGTTCCAATCCATTTAAGACTGATCTTGAATTTGACTTCATTTCTCTCTCTCTCTCTCTCTCTCTCTCTCTCTCTCTCTCTCTCTGAGGGCCCCTCCCCCCTCCCCGTTTTCCATCCCTGACTCGCTGCCAGAAAATTCTTCTTCCTTATCCTTCACATTGTTCCCTGTCTAATTAGAGGACCCTCGTTTCAATCCACTTAGGACTGTTCTCGAAGGGGACGTCATCTTTCTCATCTTTCTCTTTCTCTCTCCTCTCTCTCTCTCTCTACCTCTCTGGATTTATGTGCGTGTGTGTGTCGTGTGTGTGTGTGTGTGTGTGTGTGTGTGTGTGTGTGTGTGTGTGTGTGAGATCATTCCCCTACCCTTATCCCTTTCCCCCTCCCTCCGACCCTTAGCTGGAAAACAAGAAGTTATTGTCCGTCCTAACAAGCGTAAAACATGACGGAGGAGAAAGTAATCCACCCGGACTATCGGAATTAATTTCCTGCCACGAGACCCTCGCCGACCAGGGGTTAAAGGATTGCCATAAATCTGATATTGACGCGGCCGGCAGGGGGTTAATGTTAATGACAACGATGATTGCAGTGATGATAGGGATGAAAGAGAGAGTGATGATAAGGGTCACTGTGTTGGTGTTTTTTTTCTTTGATCCCCGAAAAAAAAAAAAAAGGGCAGAGTGGGATTGGAGAGGGGTAGGAAAAAAATCATATTATGGCCGTTTTGGATTTTGTTTCTTAATCACGTAAAGTAGTCCAGTTTTAGCGCTGAAGTGATAAATGTATATTATTATCATCTTCATGTTCGACTGTGCCGCATATAATGACGTCTCTTTTTCCATGCCTTCGTCACCCAGTTCCATTCTTTGACCTTTTATATTGTGGTTACAAAGCACTGTTCAGTCTGTTCACTGACTTTATGTGATGTCCCACGAACATTTAACCTCCTGTCGCGTCACCGTTGTTGGTTATATTTTTAAAATTCAATGCCACATCATACTTATCATCATTATTATCATTCTTCCATCTCTTTTGTTTCATGTGCTCTCTTCTTGGCGCCCAGCTTTCTAGATTTTCCACATCTTTTTATCTCTCTCTTTCTCCATTCTCTCTCTCTCTCTCTCGCTCTGTGTGTCTTCCCCTCTCTCTCTCTCTGCAACCTATGCGCATGATTCTCTCCCCTTGCACTAAGTTTTCAAAGTTTTGTCTTTGGTACCGTTTCTTCGCTTCTATAATGTCGACTCTACATCCCACCCACCCCCNCCCATTTTTTTTGCACTCTCTTTTGAACCCTCTTGAAAAGAACACGAAGATGTCAGTTTTTGTTGTAATCTAAAGAATGACAATAAAAGTCATATAAAGGCAGGTTTGGTTGTCTGTATTTCACTTGCTTTGGTGTAGGCTTGGTTTGGAAAATACTGGACACATGCACTGGAACGTACTGTATGTTTCTTCTGTTCGTCAAAAATTGATATCCTTACTCCATTATTAGAAACAATCCATATCATCCATAAAATAATGTTATATTATGAGGGGNGGGGGTGATGCATCATAAATTGTCATCTATGCAGACACATTTATAACTGGGTGAAGTTTAGCCCTGACATTTGAGTGATTCGTTAAAAGTACTGGCACGACTGGCCTTCCCATTTTGTTCCTACACGGTTTTCAGTACTCCTGAAATGATGAAATCTGACTTGACTGATCAGACAATACCGCAGGGAAATTAATCTTCATATATTCATATTTCGTCCCCAGGATAGTACAAGACGAGAAATATTGGAGCAAAACATCCAAATAAAGTAATGTTTCTTTCCTTGAGCTCGTTGGTCGTGTGACGGTCGAGATGAATTTGCCTGACCTATATATATATATATATATTTACAGTATATAAAACAAGAAACCTACACGTAGAAAATAATGTTAGCTGCTTATCTCAGCGCCCCCATTTGTTCCCTAGTGGCACATTTGAGCTTCACTCATGTATTTCTTGAATTTGTGAACTACGCTATGTATTTACATTTTTGTACGTTTATTGTCAACTAGCTGAAATGTCCCTGGGCTGCCGGGAAAGGGGAGGGGAGAGTAAGGAATGCCAAGCGTTGTTATAGAACTATTACTTTCTCCACTCTCCTACCCCTTCACCCAAAGCATAACAACAGCTGTAGTTCCCGCAAATGAATACTTTCGCGTTCGCAAATTTTGATGACGTCATCCGCTAGCGAAATTTGTTTCGTTTCCGGAACGGATTTGCCAATAGCCATAGAAGGACAGGAAAATTCTGACAAATATTTTGTTTTTAAGTCAGGGATTCCAAATTTATAGTAAAAATCAAAGGTCGCCGTGATGAGCGATGTATCTATTGGCCTCCTCACGCCAAATTTGAATTATATAGCTGTCGTTGTTTGTACGGAAAAGTGACACATATGTTTCCAAGTTGTCAAATATCTAATAGATGGTAATGTACTGTCTAATCTGTCATGCCTCTCCCACCATTTATTAGATATTGTTTTGACAGCTTATAAACCGGCCAGAACAGTCCAGTAGGGTCTGGGTATAATTTACAAACTCGTAAAACGTGTTAAATGGACAGGGCTGGATATCTGCTTCACAGCCTATATAAATTCAGTTCCAATAAAAAAAAAAATCACCCAGCACATTTTTTTTTCCACCTGACAACTTGGGAGACAACACCGCAAGTCCGTCAGCATTTTCACCCTCTGTACATCGCCATTACTCATTCTGTGTGACGTGATAAAGCGAGAAAAGTTAACAGACAACTGATACAGAAGCATGCGCAAATTATCTGGACCAATCGTGTGCTAGCCTTTCTCATACTGTAATGTGACGCCAAAGGTAGGGCGGAAGGTGCAAAATCCTGACATTCCTGTGGGGTTTCTCAGACACTGTCAGGCGAAAGGAAAAAAAAAAGAATACGGGATTTAAATTTTATAAAAAAAAATAATATTGACTTACTTGGCTATATCGCAAAAAATTAACCGTCTCTTTAACCTTGCTTGACAAGGGATGCAACATGACGCGGAGTGAAACCTTGTTGAAACGCTTCAGTTTGGAGCAAAAAAAGAGTGTAAAATGATTCATTAATAAAAAATAGATGAAACATAGGCATGAAAGCGGTGAGAGAGAGAGAGAGAGAGAGAGAGAGAGAGAGAGAGAGAGAGAGAGAGAGAGAAAGAGAGAGAGAGACAGGGCAAGATAAGCAAAATGGACGCAGAAATGGAGGTGGGGTTACGCTGAAAATGAAATGTGTGTGAAAAGTAGATGAAGAATAGAGCAAGAGTTGCATGCACAGATTGAAAGTGGTTGGATAAATCAAATGTAGTAGTCCCTGAAGAATGTACTGATTTTTTTTATTGTGTAGGAATGCATACTGTATGCCATGATAAATCCCCAATGTGTCTAGCCAATCGGGACGTAGGCAAAGCCATGCTTACTCTTTCTACAACACAAGAGTGTTTGTTACTAAACCAAAAATGAATATTATTTTAAACAGGCATTAATTTGTATAATCTAGTGTCAACGCTTCGAACAGTCTCCCAGACGATTACGTCGCATGCATGATTTATCTGATTTCAAAGATGCTCTTGCCAGATATCTGGAGACCCAGACCTATCAATGCTAGCATGGCCCAGCTGCTGTCCTTCACTGTCACATGGTCACAGTGAGTGAGCGAGTGAGTGAGTGAGTGAGTGAGTGAGTGAGTGAGTGAGTGAGTGAGTGAGCGATTTTTTGTGTGTTTTTTCGGTTAGATGGCATGGTAAAATATCTTCATATCTTAACGCAACACAACACAAGAGGATGCATGACAGAACATGATAATAGCAAAACACCGGACAGTAAAGCACAGCAGAAACAGCAAAACACATCACAAGTCAATAATGAATCTCCGCCTTATGGCAACCACAAGTCAATAGTTGCCATAAGGCGGAGAATCATGCCATACACAGCACAGCACAGAGCAGCGCAGGACATCACCGGACAGGACAAGACAGGACAGAACAGACCAGCTGTCAAACTCTGTTTTCTAATTTGCCCAAGATCGTTCTTCATGGTGGTATTTCAAAGTCACTGGGACAAGCTTGTTAACATGAACAACAAGATAAGGGTTTTTAAAAAAACAAACAATATATTTCTTTAATGACCTTAGATCGTGATCTAGACATTTCTTGGATCGTGTCAAAAATTTTATATTTTTTGGATGTAGGTCGCCTGCCAAAGAATTTTTAAAAAATAAATAATTAAATAGATAAATGAAAATCGATAGAAGCACTAATAGCTGTTCCTATGATGCCGCGAAATGCTACTACAGGCCCGAAATCCATACTCCTAAAATACAGCGGCCAGTCTGTAGTCTACAAACAGGGCGGCAAGAATACGGCACGTGACAGAAAAAAATGAAATTGCGACTTTTATTTATACCATGAAGGGAAATTGATATACAATGTTATACATTTTATTCGTAATAAAACATATAGAACAATACACATCTTACAGGCAAATACATAAATACAGTCTTGCAAATGAAATACAAAACACAGTCATTGCTGGTCAGCAGCAGTGCAGCGCCCTGGTCCCCCCAGCTCTAAAGCCAGGTATACCTGAGTCGAGTATGGCTATGGAAATGAAGTGTCTTTCCCAAGGACACTAGAGCATAAATCACCCAGTCCGTGAGTCATACACACAAACGTTGATAGTCTCCAGTTTCTGAGTACGACTCACAAACCACATGGCCACGCTGCCTCCCATAATATGGAAAATACAGATATTATCAGGAACGTTACTTATACTGCCGTCTCGTGACAAAAAGGCACATCGTACAATTTCTCTTGTATAATTACGTGCCTTTTTGTCATAAGACGGCACTATAGAGATCAGTGGTTTTGCTTATTATAGCAATCACTATCTTCTGTGGGCACGGCGAGAGGGTAAGTCGGGATATTCCCTCCATCGTAGGTCAAAGGTCATGGATGAAACTTTTGGAGACCAAGCATACGTTAATTCAGTCCCCGCGGTTTTGAAAAAAAAGGCAGCGATTTTATTCTGTGGGCGGTCCCTCGGATATCCTAAGCACGGGAAGTATGAGTATCTACGCAAGCCCAAGATTGCTGCGACTAATGTGGAATAGCTCGAAACGGGTGCATTGGTTTGCAAATGGTGTTTGATAGACTTGTATCTTTGGCTCATTAATTAGCAGACATACATGTTGCCATGCTCCTCAAATACTGAGTGTGTTACCACATTCTCTTGCATTACAGACAAAATGGCATTACTGCCCATATACCATGTTGTGATCTGGGCTTGTACTTCAAAACAAAATGTTAAACTCTATACCCTGGTTAGTGTGGCAAGAGCTTGTAATTTGTTATTTCTTACTAGATTTTACCATTCACTCCAAAAAGTAAAGCAGACTATCTGAGAATTGAAATCTGGAAACATATCACTGTAATTGATATTTTCTATGTCTTCCTATCTATTTACAAAATGGGCCTTTCCCACACTAAAGCCAGGCTATAGTTTTGCATCTCTTGTGTTAAATAAAAATACAAAACTATTTTTATCAGGCGAATGCAGTAACCATAAGTAAAGTCAACTAAAACAGTTGTCTTTAAAATAATTATAGTTTTAATGTATCGCCCATCGGTAAAGTCATGACTGATGATCATAATGCCTTCTTCTGCCAGGCGTCATAGTGCTTGCACACTAGATTTAGACCTAGGCGTACTTGGAGATACCAAATTTGACCTCATAGGCGTGGCGCCAGCCAGTACCTCGGTAATAGAGCCTCTCTCTTTGACGAGAAACAAAATGCTCCCAGTGATAATCAAACAGCATATCATTGGTCATCAAGCCCAGTATACTGACGACTAAACAACTAAGATTGAAAAGGTTTTGAGCAAGGTTTGAACAGAGTTATTAAAAACAAACAAAGAAACAAAGAAACAAACAGCCAAAACCACTATGTTATTTTGCGGGCACATAAAATTCACAAATGACAAATTAATGACGAGCAGATTAACTATAAAGAAAAAAATACATAAGTAAATAAATCAAGAAATCGATCCAATCAATCAGTCAATTGATCACTGTCATTTTACTCGTTAGTGAAGTAATTAATCGAGCTGCTCTATAAAACATTCTAATTCAACATCTGTAGTACACACAAAAAAACAACTTAATATCAAGTCATGATACGTATGGCATTCTACTGCGTTCTTACAATTAGTGATTTTCTTATCTAATCTTGACAGGCCTTTTAGCGGGTTTGCATCTGCGGTTCTAAATAGTTCCACGTGTTTCACCATGTTGAGACTGTTATAATGCCTGTGCAAAAACCGCCTACACCGTTCAGTAAACTGGGGGCAACAGAGCAAACTCATCACCCACACCGTCTATGCATGAATGACAAATCCTATCTTCATAAGGTCTGTTCATCTGTTTTGGAATCTGTCAATTCCAACACTTAGCCTGCAATTTGCGGCCCAATTATTTCGTTTTCATAAAACGGTACAATTCAAAAGGCTCTGATAAAGTGAAGTTAGGTGACATTTGTTAACGAACCGTTGGAGTTCAAAGCGCTAGCTAACTAGACAAAAATTTCTGACGAATAACGGGTAACGTCACAGCTCCTGTATTTGCTCATCCCTTCAAAAGGATACAGTATATAGCAGATTCGCCCCAAGCTTTTTGTCTTAAAGAAGCCGATTTTCTGCCACCTAGTCCTCTACACACAGAAACCATAAAGATTGAATTGTATAAGTATGTGTGTGTGTGTGTGTGTGTGTGTGTGTGTGTGTGTGTGTGTGTGTGTGTGAGAGAGAGAGAGAGAGTGTGAGTGTGTATATATTCCCAAAACGTGTCTGAAGCCGGTCCCAGCAGGTTTTTCTTGACTAAAAAAAAACTAACTTGTCTGGCAGATGATTACAATTTTTTTATTGTAACCCACTGATTAAAAAAAGAGAAATAAAAAAAACCCACTGTCATTTGGTAAAACGTGCCCATCTTTAACCTTAATCAGATACAACGCCTTTAAAGCCATGTCAAAGAACACCTGTGTGTATTCTCACGATAATGTTATGATCATTAATAGTGTCCTAACTATCCCCATAATTTTTTGTTTTGTTTTGTTTGTTTAACCTTATTTTGCCCCCATGGGTCTGAGAGACCCAGAGCACCTGGGTTTGTGCCCAAACAAATAATATTTTTTGCCCAATTTATTTCTCCTCACCTAAAATATTATGACATAACATGTGATCAAATCATTTTTTCTCAAAGGTCAGCGAGTGACTGACCACTGACCACGTTTTTAAAACACCCGATTTTGCGCTCGTGAGGCCTGTGAGACCAAGACTCCAGATATAGGATTTTATTTACCCACCCGATTTTGCCCTCGTGAAGCCTGTGAGACCGGCCACCGAGATCGCTGAAATCTGGGACGGTTGTTCTCCAAAACTGGACACTGACCCCCCCCCCTCCTC
>JAWQUT010000301.1:10986-21198 GCA_033807755.1 Ellobium chinense | reverse complement strand
CCCACCCACCCACACACACACACACACACACACACATACACAGCACACACACATTAAACTATGTAAAATATCTAATTTATTTATTACAGGTTGAAGATCAGACCTGGCTTGACACTGCTATGCAAATTCTTCAAGTTGGCGCACCACTTATCGACGCGATCATTTCACAGAGAGAGGTAGGCCCACGTATTTAACACTTCAAATCCGAATTTACATAGCTAATAATGAATAAGCTAGACATTAAATCAAGCTAAATCAGGTTGTTTTTTTTCTCATGCTTTTGCTAAACCAATTTACTACTCGTATCAAATGAAAGTGTTAAACGTCTATGTAGCTCTATCAGGTGAAATGGCAGATAAAATCTGCGAAGTGGAAAAAAAAAAAACAACGTTGAAACAAAAAGTCGGAAAATTGCAAACTATGATCACAATAGCCCTACAAACAGAAATATCACGCCATATCTGGGGAAATTGGCCAATAATAGTGACGTCATGAGCATAAACGTCCATTTAAAAAATGGAACAGGTCATTTCGATTTAGAAAAATCCCGTTTTATGTTCTATAGTTAATGCAATGAAATTGAAAAAAAATGAAAGCGGGCAGGCATATAATCTATTTTACACTCAATTTTTGTAGAAAATCATTCTTCAAAAGAGTAACAAATCGGTTTTCAGACATTTAAAACTAAGGTCAAAGTTAAGCATACACGGCTGCATACACTGTGCATTTCCCCCTTTCAAGGCGGATCCTTTAAGATGCAGCACCGCTTATTGAGTCTCTCCTGTCAAGGAGAGACATGAGTATTTACGTGTTCATAAGTCTTAAGGTCCATGGTTAACACTGAATGATATGAGAGACTTGTAACCAGCAAAAGGAAGCGAAAGTTGCATTTTATTTAGCCTGAATCAATTTATCAATGGTATGATGCAGAAACCTAATGAGTCTGTGCTTTTACGAGGGGAAAACCACTACCTAGCATTACTCTAGATCGAAATACAGTTGCAGTAAGGGAAAATAACCCCTGCAACAGAAGAAACCAGATCTAGGATAATCACGATTGACGAACCGCTTTATATTATGCATTTCACCTAAAATGCCTTTTAAATATTGTATTTTAATGTCCGTTTAAAAGAATATGGGCAACATTGCCCTTAACGCTTACAGAGTCAAATAACAGTTCTTATTTTAGCGACATTCGCCAAAATGTGACAGGCTGAGCTCTTTCCCATTATCAATACATGTAGGCATTTTTGTAACCTACAACCATACATGAGAACACCATGTATGAGAGAGTGTTTGTCTGTCTGTCTGCCTATCTGTCCCTTTGCCTGTCTGTCTGTCTGTCTGTCTGTCTGTCTGTCTGTCTGTCTGTCTGTCTGTCTGTCTGTCTGTCTGTCTGTCTGTTATGTTACAATTTCTACACATGTTGCACTGAGCAAAAGCGAAATATTTTAAATTACAGACAATTCATAAACTTAATCAAGGTCTGCCCATCACTCGTACCGGAGTAAGTTGAACGGATGGCCCACTTTTAAAACAATTAGAATTTTTTTAAGACAAGGTGACAATTATTTCAGTTTACCAAAAGAACTGGAACTCAATAAAAAAAAAAGAGACAGAAATCACGCAATATTTAGTTTACTAAAACGAATATGGCGATAATCTTGTTATCATCTCAGCAGATGTTCAGACCTTCAAATAATTAGAAAAATCAAATGAAAATAGCATCTTGCTTCCTCACTTAATATTAACAGTTACAAATTATCAACAGTATTATAATAGAATGATATTTTTTATTTCAAATGTCACTTTCATTAGTTCTAACCTCTATTATAAGAAAAAAGTCAGTTTCAGTAATTCTGGACTGAAGGCATTAGCAGAACTCTTGGTTTCAAATTATCAGATCAGAATCGTTTTCTTTGTAATATAAATCTAACTGCAAAAACGTTTTTCTTCTAATTTTGATATAATTTTTATTTGCTGAAGAGTAGCCGTCAAAATTACGTCGTCAACGTTTAATTAAATACCCAAAGGTTTTTGTTTTCTTGTCTGCAGCCTCACGACGGAATCAAGGATATATTGTTACCACCGGAATTACCATTTTTGTCGAAGTTATAGAAAGAGAGGAATACATTTTTTAATGTGACGTTGTATATTTAGTTTCATTTCTGTATGAAATAGCAATGCATACTCTCATACAAGTAGACAGATAATTATAAAAAACAATTTGTGTGTGTGTGTGTGTGTGTGTGTGTGTGTGTGTGTGTGTGTGTGTGTGTGTGTGAGTCGTGTGCGTGTGCGTGTTAGTATGTGCACATATGTGCGTGTGTGTCTTTTGTGTGTGCATGTGTGTATGTTTGTGTGTGTATGTATGTGTGTTGTGTGTGCGTTGTGTGTATGAATGTATGTGTGTGTGAGTGTGTGCGTATGTGTATATGTGTCTGGCTGTGTGGGTGGTAGTGAGAGATTGTTGGAATACACAATATACAGTTTCACAGAATACTGTTCGCCTAATAAACAAAACGAAGTAAGACATAATTTGGAAAAATTCAGTCATCTCATCTGATTGTTGCTATTTCCTGTATTGTTAAACACATCACGTTTCACAGCATAGATTTTGCGCTATAAATTAACAAGAAACAATCTGAGAATCAGGTCATAAATGTACAACTATATGTACAAATGTAGGTACAAAATTTCGAGTGGAAAATGTCGATTTCAGTACGCAGTACCGAAAGGATATTTTACTCTTTTAGTTCATATGTGGGTTCGAGTCCTCAGCTGGGATATGATTATCGACGAAGGTCGTCAGATTCTTTACCAAGTGACCAAGAGAGTTGTAAATTTTCTTTCTTTTACCCTATATCTTGTACTCTTTAAAATACGCAAAACGTTAAATACTCGGAAATTACTACCAAAAAAAAAATCCAAAAAAAACGACAATTTCTATTTACACTCGATACAATTGTTCCCATATTTTGTTTCCACATCACCTTTAACCAGCATAGCTTTTAAACCACACCTTAAAAAGTAATGATCGATAAAAGAGATAAAGATGTAAGAACAGATTTAGAGTCAGATATGTTTATTTCAGTTATGTATTACCGAAATGATATCTTACCCTTTTATTTCATCTGTAGACTCAAGACGGACTCTGGGATCTCATTACTACCGGACTTGACGTTCTTGCCGCAGCAACAAAGAGAGGGGTATGATTATTCATTCCACAATATTCTTTTTCTCCACAAGAAGCCACATACTGCCAACTCAATTAAAAAACAATTGTATGTGTGTTTCTGTTGGAATGTTTGTGTGTATGTGTGTGTGTGTGTATGTATGTGTGTGTGTGTGTGTGTGTGTGTGTGTTTGTGTGTGTTTGTATATGTGTCTGTCTGTGTGTGTGGTAATGAGAGATTGTTGGAATACACAAAATAAAGTTTCACAGAATACTTTGCCCGTTTGAAACAAAAGAAAGTAAGACGTAAGTTAGAAAAAAATCAATCATCTCATCTGACTGTTGCTATTTCCTATATTGTTAAACACATCACGTTTCACAGCATAGATTTTGCGCTATAAATTAACAAGAAACAATCTGAGAATGGTCTTAAATGTACAACTATATGTACAAAGGTAGGTAAAAAATTTCGAGTGGAAAATGTCTATTCCAGTACGCTGTACCGAAAGGATATTTTACTCTTTTAGTTCATCTGTAGCACTTTAGCTGGGATATGATTATCGACGACAGTCTTCAGATTCTTTACCAAGAGAGATGTAAACTTACTTTCTTTTACTCTATATCTAGTACTCTTTAACATATACAAGACTTTAAATACTCTGAAGTTGCTGAAAAAAAAAATACACAAATTCCTATTTACACTCGATACAATTGTTCCCATAATTTGTTTCCACATCACTTTTAAGCAGCATAGCTGTTAAACCACACTTTAAAAAGTAATGATCGATAAAAGAGATAAAAATGTAAGAACAGATTTAGAGTCAGAATTGTTTTTATCAGTTATGTGATACCGAAATGATATCTTACCCATTTATTTAATCTGTAGACTCAAGACGGACTCTGGGATATTATCACTACCGGACTTGACGTTCTTGCCGCAGCAACAAAGAGAGAGGTATGATTATTCATTCCACAATATTCTTTCTCTCGACAAGAAGCCACATCCTGCCAACTCCATTAAGACAAAGTGTGTATGTGAATGTCTGTGTATGTCCTTGTGTATGTGCCTGTCTGTGTGTGTGGGAGTGATAGACTGTTAGAATACACAATAAGCAGTTTCACAGAATAGAGTGTACCTTATAAACAAAAGAAAATACGACTTAAGTTGGAATAATCCAATCATCTAGTATTAAAAGGAGGAAATTGGACCGTACCAGTACAAAAATGGGATAAGAGATGACCAGTTACATGATGCTTTACCAAAAGAATATGTCTCGCTTGTTTTATCTCCCGGCTCAAGACGGAATTTAAGATACCATTTACACCGCAATTAACATTCTTGCCGCAGCAACAAAAAGAGAGAGATACTTTTTTTCGTTAAACATTACACATTCATTACATAGTATCCTTTCTCTCTACACGAAGGCACATCCTGCCAACTCCATTAAGACATAGTGTGTGAGTGTGTGTATGTGTGTGTGTGTGTGTGTGTGTGTGTGTGTGTGTGTGTTTGTATATGTGTCTGTCTGTGTGTGTGGTAGTGAGAGATTGTTGGAATACACAATATACAGTTTCACAGAATACTGTTCACGTTATCGTTATAAACAAAACAAAGTAAGACGTAAGCTGGAATAATTCAATGATCTCTTCTGAGTGTTGCTATTTCCTGTATTGTTAAACACATCACGTTTCACAGCATAGATTTTGCGCTATAAATTAACAAAAAAACAATCTGAGAACCAGGTCTTAAATGTACAACTACATGTACAAAGGTAGGTACTAAATTTCGAGTGAAAAATGTCGATTTCAGTACGCTGTACCGAAAGGATATTTTAATCGTTTAGGTCATATGTAGGTTCGAGACCTCAGCTGGGATATGATTATCGACGACGGTCTTCAGATTCTTACCAAGTGATCAAGAATGATGTAAACTTTCTTTCTTTTACTCTATATCTAGTACTCTTTAACACATAAAAGACTTTAAATACTCTGAAGTTATTGAAAAAATCTACACCAATTCCTATTTACACTCGATACAGTTGTTCCCATATTTTGTTTGCACATCACTTTTAAGCAGCATAGCTTTTAAAAAACACTTTAAAAAGTAATGATCGATAAAAGAGATCCTAAAAATACACCTATACTTAATAATGTAGGAAAGTATTTGGAGTTAGAAATGTTTCTTTCAGTTATGTGTTACCGAAAAGATATCTTACCCTTTTATTTAATCTGTAGACTCAAGACGGACTCTGGGATATTATCACTACCGGAATTGACATTCTTGCTGCAGCAACAAAGAGAGATTTATGATTATTCATTGCAAAATATTCTTTCTCCCCACAAGAAACCACATCCTCCTAACTCCATTAAAAAAAAATTGTATGTGTGTGTGTTGGCACGTTTGTGTGTATGTGGTTGTGGGCATGAATGTATGTGTGTGTGAGTGTGTGCGTGTGTGTATATGTGTATGGCTGTGCGTGTGGTAGTGAGAGATTGTTGGAATCCACAATAAGCAGTTTCACAGAATACTGTGCACGTTATAAACAAAACAAAGTAAGACGTAAGTTGAAATAATTCAATCAATCTCTTCTGAGTGTTGCTATTTCCTGTATTGTTAAACACATCATGTTTCACAGCATAGATTTTGCGTTATAAATTAACAGGAAACAATCTGAGAATCAGGTCTTAAATGTACAACTACATGTACAAATGTAGGTACTAAATTTCGAGTGGAAAATGTCGATTTCAGTACGCTGTACCGAAAGGATATTTTAATCGTTTAGTTCATATGTAGGTTCGAGACCTCAGCTGGGATATGATTATCGACGACGGTCTTCAGATTCTTTACCAAGTGATCAAGAGGGATGTAAACTTTCTTTCTTTTACTCTTTATCTAGTACTCTTTAACATATACAAGACTTTAAATACTCTGAAGTTATCGAAAAAAAATGCACCAATTCTTATTTACACTCGATACAATTGTTCCCATATTTTGTTTGCACATCACTTTTAACTAGCATAGCTGTTAAACCACACTTTAAAAGGTAATGATCGATAAAAGAGATCCTAAAAATACACCTATACTTAAAAATATAGGAAACGATTTGGAGTCAGAATTTTTTATTTCAGTTATGTGTTACCGAAAAGATATCTAACCTTTTTATTTAATCTGTAGACTCAAGAGGGACTCTGGGATCTTGTTGCTACCGGACTTGACATTCTTGCTGCAGCAACAAAGAGAGAGGTAAGATTATTCATTCCACAATATCATTTCTCTCCACAAGAAGCCGCATTCTGCCAACTCCATTAAGACAAAGTGTGTATGTGAATGTGTGTGTATGTCTTTGTGTATGTGCCTGTCTGTGTGTGTGGGAGTGAGAGACTGTTATAATACACAATAAGCAGTTTCACAGAATAGAGTGTACCTTATAAACAAAAGAAAATACGAATTAAGTTGGAATAATCCAATCATCTAGTATTAAAAGGAGGAACTTGGATCGTACCAGTACAAAAATGGGATAAGAGATGACCATTTACATGATGCTTTACCAAAAGAATATGTCTCGCTTGTTTGATCTCCCGGCTCAAGACAGAATTTAAGATACCATTTACACCGCAATTGACATTCTTGCCGAGCAACAAAGAGAGAGATATACTATTTTTCGTTAAACATTAAACATTAATTCCACAGTATCCTTTCTCTCTACACAAAGCCACATCCTGCCAACTCCATTAAGACATAGTGTGTGAGTGTGTCTGTGTGAGTGTGTGTGTGTGTGTGTGTGTGTGTGTGTGTGTGTGTGTGTGTGTGTGTGTGTGTGTGTGTGTATGTGTGTGTGTGTGTTTGTATATGTGTCTGTGTGTGTGTGGTAGTGAGATATTATTGGAATACACAATATACAGTTTCACAGAATCCTGTACACGTTATCGTTATAAACAAAACAATGTAAGACGTAACTTGGAATAACTCAATCATCTCTTCCGAGTGTTGCTATTTCCTGTATTGTTAAACACATCACTTGACACAGCATAGATTTTGCATTATACATTAACAAGAAACAATCTGAGAATCAGGTCTTAAATGTACAACGTGTAGGTACAAAACGTGTAGGTAAAAAATTTCAAGTCAGGAACTTCGTTTTCAGTACGCTGTACCGAAAGAATATTTTATTCGTTTAGTTCATAATAAATATGTAGGTTCGAGACCTCAGCTGGAATATGATTATCGACGACGGTCTTCAGATTCTTTACCAAGTGACCAAGAGAGATGAAAACTTTCTTTCTTTTACTCAATATCTAGTACACTTTAACATATACAAAACTTTAAATACTCTGAAGTTAGTGATAAAAAAAAAAATAAACTAATTGCTATTTACACTCGATACAGTTGTTCCCATATTTTGTTTGCACATCACTTTTAACTAGCATAGCTATTGAACCACACTTTAAAAAGTAATGATCGATAAAAGAGATCCTAAAAATATGTGTTACCGAAAANTCTTACCCTTTTATGTAATCTGTAGACTCAAGACGGACTCTGGAGTATTATCACTACCGGACTTGACGTTCTTGCCGCAGCAACAAAGAGAGAGGTATGATTATTCATTCCACAATATTCTTTCTCTCCACAAGAAGCCAAATCCTGCCAACTCCATTAAAAAAAAATTGTATGTGTGTGTGTGTTGGAACGTTTGTGTGTATGTGGTTGTGTGTATGAATGTATGTGTGTGTGAGTGAGTGTGTGCGTGTGTGAATATGTGTCTGGCTGTGCGTGTGGTAGTGAGAGATTGTTGGAATACACAATAAGCAGTTTCACTAAATACTGTGCACGTTATGAACAAAACAAAGTAAGACGTAAGTTGGAATAATTCAATTATCTCTTCTGAGTGTTGCTGTTTCCTGTATTGTTAAGCACATCACGTTTCACAATATAGATTTTGCGCTATACATTAAAAAGAAATAATCTGAGAATCAGGTCTTAAATGTACAACGTGTAGATACAAAACGTGTAGCTCCAAAATTTCAAGTCGGGAACTTCGTTTTCAGTACGCTATACCGAAAGGATATTTTACTCGTTTAGTTCATAACAAATATGTAGGTTCGAGACCTCAGCTGGGATATGATTATCGACGACGGTCTTCAGATTCTTTACCAAGTGACCAAGAGAGATGTAAACTTTCTTTCTTTTACTCTATATTTAGTACTCTTTAACATATACAAGACAAAAAACTGCACCAATTCCTATTTACACTCGATACAATTGTTCCCATATTTTGTTTGCACATCACTTTTAACTAGCATAGCTTTTAAACCACACTTTAAAAAGTAATGATCGATAAAAGAGATCCTAAAAAGACACCTATACTTAAAAATGTAGAAAAGTATTTGGAGTTAGAAATGTTTATTTCAGTTATGTGTTAACGAAAAGATATCTTACCCTTTTATGTAATCTGTAGACTCAAGACGGACTCTGGAGTATTATCACTACCGGACTTGACGTTCTTGCCGCAGCAACAAAGAGAGAGGTATGATTATTCATTCCACAATATTCTTTCTCTCCACAAGAAGCCACATCCTGCCAACTCCATTAAAAAAAAGTGTATGTGTGTGTGTGTGTGTGTTGGATCGTTTGTGTGTATCTGGTTTTGTGTATGAATGTATGTGTGTGTGAGTGTGTGCGTGTGTGTATATGTGTCTTGCTGTGCGTGTGGTAGTGAGAGATTGTTGGAATACACAATAAGTAGTTTCACTAAATACTGTGCACGTTATGAACAAAACAAAGTAAGACGTAAGTTGGAATAGTTCAATCATCTCTTCTGAGTGTTGTTATTTCCTGTATTGTTAAACACATCACGTTTCACAGCATAGATTTTGTGCTGTAAATTAACAAGAAACAATCTGAGAATCAGGTCTCAAATGTACAACTATATGTACACCTGTAGGTTTAAAATTTCAAGTCGAGAACTTCGTTTTCAGTACGCTATACCGAAATGATATTTCACTCATTTAGTTCATAATAAATATGTAGGTTCGAGACCTCAGCTGGGATATGATTATCGACGACGGTCTTCAGATTCTTTACCAAGTGATCAAGAGAGATGTAAACTGTCTTTCTTTTACTCTATATCTAGTACTCTTTAACATATACAAAACTTTAAATACTCTGAAGTTATTGATAAAAAAAAAATACACTAATTGCTATTTACACTCGATACAATTGTTCCCATATTTTGTTTGCACATCACTTTCAACTAGCATAGCTGTTAAACCACACTTTAAAAGGTAATGATCGATAAAAGAGATCCTAAAAATACACCTATACTTAAAAATGTAGGAAACGATTTGGAGTCAGAATTGTTTATTTCAGTTATGTTTTACCGAAAGGATATCTTACCCTTTTATTTAATCTGTAGACTCAAGAGGGACTCTGGGATCTTGTTGCTACCGGACTTGACATTCTTGCTGCAGCAACAAAGAGAGAGGTAAGATTATTCATTCCACAATATCATTTCTCTCCACAAGAAGCCACATTCTGCCAACTCCATTAAGACAAAGTGTGTATGTGAATGTGTGTGTATGTCTTTGTGTATGTGCCTGTCTGTGTGTGTGGGATTGAGAGATTGTTATAATACACAATAAGCAGTTTCACAGAATAGAGTGTACCTTATAAACAAAAGAAAATACGAATTAAGTTGAAATAATCCAATCATCTAGTATTAAAAGGAGGAACTTGGATCGTACCAGTACAAAAATGGGATAAGAGATGACCATTTACATGATGCTTTACGAAAAGAATATGTCTCGCTTGTTTGATCTCCCAGCTCAAGACGGAATTTGAGATACCATTTACACCGCAACTAACATTCTTGCCGCAGCAACAAAGAGAGAGATATACTTTATTTCGTTAAACATTAAACATTGATTCCACAGTATCCTTTCTCTCTACACAAAGCCACATCCTGCCAACTCCATTAAGACATAGTGTGTGAGTGTGTCTGTGTGAGTGTGTGTGTGTGTGTGTGTGTGTGTGTGTGTGT